>JANIVJ010000075.1:0-48259 GCA_030555785.1 Yamadazyma kanchanaburiensis | reverse complement strand
AATGTACACCAGAGATTTTATTAATCATTTTGAATATGGTTTATCTGGAAATGATAACATAAAAGCTAGTTTATTTTATATTTATGTATTAAATTACACTATGTCAGCTACAATGCTGAATACTGAAATTTATATACCTGAATATACAACATATATTGCTGCTAAAATATTGGATGTAGATTTTATTCATGAAGAGATATATAAAATGTATAAAGAAAAAGGATATTTTGTTAAAACTTTAGATTTAGAAAATCGTAAATATGTCAATGAAAAAATATATGAAGAACCAATTATTAATAATAATGACTTCATTAAATATTTAGATCCTTTTCCTTTAAACTAAAAACACAATAGATAGAGAGTAATTTCATATTTAATAAATGATAATTAGATTTGTTAATGATAACAAACCAAGAATAAAGAAGGTGTAGAATGATTATGGATTATTACTGGGTAGACAGATATACATATTGTATGTACTCAATAAGTAAAAACGAAGTAGATAATTATATAAAATTTGTTCATGTAGATGATTTTACATATACGTAAACGGTAATTTAAAAATATTGGAACTTGTAGTGATCTATAAATTGATTTGGCTCCATTAAGCAAACGGAAATGAAAAATCTTATTTGCTATGTGAAGACTAAATATTAATTTATCAATAGATAATGGGATCATAATTGACTAATATATATATTAGAATTATTGTTTATTATTAAATTAAATATTTAGACTTTAAATAAGATATAAATTTTACATGTTTATTTTAATATAATTCTATTCTTAATAGTGTTAATCCAATTTCCAAACTATTTTATTACTCTGATACCTTTCCATCATTTGGAGGTTATTCAGAAGAGTTTGAGTAGGCTCTCGTAAACTCCAATACATAGATTTCTCCTTTTCATCGGATATGACTATGAACAACAGGAAACTTCGACGGGTTTACTTCGACACCTACTCTTTCAATAGAAACAATCCAGAGAATTTCACTTTGGTGTTTTCACCAAGGACAATATTTCCATAATCATAAAGCTTTGAAACATTCACAATCGGATTCTCTAATCTTTCCTCCTTCTTGTATATCTCTATTTCATTCAAAAATCTTTCACCTGCAAGATTCAAATTTCCTTCGTAAATTTCTCTAACATCTTCCTTCTCCTTATAGTATTGCTGCTCAAAGTATTCAAGCTCATCATAGATTTCCATCACCACTTTATGTGAATCTGGAACTGTAAGACTTGGAATGTGTTGTTTTAAGTATTTGGAGTCGAACACAAGCATTTGACTAAAATGTTTTGACCCAGTTCTTAATGATTCGTATTCCAATGTTTCGAAATCAGCAGAATGTGTACGGATATTAGATGGAGAAACTTCAGAGAATCTGAGATTTCCACAAAGAAGTTTGGCAATAAAAAGAAGGATTTGGGCCCAAATCTGCAAGTTCGGGTGTTGTGTAATCGAATAATTCAGCCAACACATCTAAATAGCGTGATTCTTTAGGATCAACTTCTTCGTTATCTATTTTCATTATTTCATTATGCATGAGGGCAGTAATAATCATCTTTAACGTGGGGCTATGATTCTCAAAGGGTATAACACGACATTTGAAAGGGACGTCTAAAACATTTGCCCACTTTTTCTTTAATTCTTCATGTTTTGTTTCATTCGTATCTTTTCTAACTTCTGGGTCTTGGGGTGATGGTACTTTCGAAGATTTTGTAGCATTTTTCTTTTGCTTCTTTATCTCTGCTGCAAACCTTTCCAATTCCTCCCATTCTGGACAAGCTGTATCCAACTCAATATAGAAACTTTTCTTGACATCACTAAGCACAATCCAAAGTTTTTTATACAACAACATATACCTTACAAGCTGAGTAAAAATCTGAATTTTCTTACCATCGTCAGTTAGAGCTTCCATTTCCAGAGAACCACTATTTTGTATAGCTCCTGTATAGTCTTTGGCATAATATGAACGCTTTTCGGGGACTTTTTTTGGTATTCCGATTTCCAGGGCAAGAGGATCTAGTGTCATTCTCTTCATTTCACAAAGAAAAATTGGTCTTGTTCTCTTATTTTTCGTACCCTTATTTTTCATACCTTTGTTTTCCGATTCATAAGCATAACCACATACTATATCCGTTGTCTCCTTTCCTGGTGTTCCAGGAACTGGTTTACCAGGAGTAAACTCGTCTTCAAGCTTTGTTTTATGAACCATTTCTATTATCTTTGAGCAGAAATCAATGACTTTTAGACTGTAAACTATTTCCAATTTTCTTTCGCCAGACCCTTCTGCTATTTTAGTTCTCAAATAACTGAAATAAAAGATCAGAGTCTCGTCCCCAAACTTTCGATCATAATCATCGAAGTTTGATACAAATTCATCAAGTTGTGAGATAAGCTTATTAAAATATTCTTCACACAGATTTTTACCTGAATCTTCTGAGAATATTGGTCGAATAAATCTATGAAGTCTTTGGGTTGGGTTGTGTCCTGTGGGCATTGTTGAAGGAACCTCCCCTGAAATTTTTAAGGTAGGAGGTGTAGACATCAAGTACCTTATGAAAGGCAACATTCCCTGTTTTGTAAGTGAAGCTTTACTGAACAAAGGTATTGCTATCTGTATCAAATTCTCCTCATGATTTAAAATCCTTTCAATTAGTTGGTCACTAAGTTGTAAATTTGGCAGGTTATTGATCGCTTCAACTAAAGCATCAGATTCAGGAATATTCCGAAAGACTTTGTATATTGTTCTTTTTAACTTGTCTTTGTACGACATGATTATCCGCAACGACTGCAAAAAAAAAACCTTATACGTTTGTAATACACACGACTAGGTTTAGGAAAGAATAAGATTATATTTGTTCATTTTATTATCTATACAATTCTTGCTTCACTATCAAGTAAACTAACTAAAAATTGAACTTCTAAACGTTTTGTACCAGCTTTAACCCAATCATCAGCTAACTTTCTTGGCCAACCTTTTAAATTTGCTGCTTCTTCAACAGCAATATCTAAATCACCTTTTGTTAAAGAATATTCAATTCTACCAATAACACTTTCAATATCTTTACCATTTGGTTTAGAACCTTTAACTGGTAATAATAATTTTGAAAATAATAAAGAAGAAAAATGTCCTAATAAACCAGCATTTGGAGGTAATAAAGAAGCATTTCTTAATTCTGGTGTTAATTGTTCCCATTTAATTAATAAATCACTTGATGAAGAAATTGGTTGATTTATAAGAGGCTTTAAATCTTTTAATAAAATATCAATTAAATCATTTTTTAATGGGGCTGAAATCTCTTCAATCTTATTAAAATATTCTTTTAAGGTTTTAGAGTCAGGATTTGATGATAAATTATGTTTTAAATTAGAAATTGTCTTTAAT
Organism: Yamadazyma kanchanaburiensis; assembly: GCA_030555785.1. Classification (NCBI taxonomy): domain Eukaryota; kingdom Fungi; phylum Ascomycota; class Pichiomycetes; order Serinales; family Debaryomycetaceae; genus Yamadazyma; species Yamadazyma kanchanaburiensis. The sequence continues at coordinate 44,865 of JANIVJ010000075.1, read as the reverse complement.
AAAACCGTCTTTGTATGATTTGAAGATAATTGATTTTCTAAAGCAATTGAAAAATCTTCTAAATCTTTTAATTTTTCATTTAATTTATTTAAACCTGCTAATCTACCATTTCTTTCATTATCAATTGATTGTTTAATAATTTTTTCGAAATTTTTTGTTTGTTCAACTCTAACCATTGAGATTGCATTAATAGCAGCTTGACTAATTGTTTTTTTACTGGCTTCAATTTCTTGAGTTAATCTTTCATTTAATTTAGCTTCTAATTGATTTTTTTCTCTATTAAATTGATGTAATAAAGTCTCAGTTAATTCTAATTCTTTTTTAGTATATGAAGATAATAATTCAGTTTGACTATTTCTTAATTTGTTTTGTAATTCTTTATCAAAAGATTCAGTTAATGAATTCAATTTTTTAGATAATTCTTGAACATTTTCATTAATATTTTTGATTAATGAATCTTTTGAACCTGATTTCAGAACGTCAATATCGATAGATCTGATTAAATCGTTAAAGGAATCAACGGTTTCTTTAACACTAGCATCAATTGATCCATTCAATTTAACTAATGGTAAATGTTCAACAGGTCTTGGTATAGCTTCAACAGGTTTTTGTAATTGTTGAGCTGGGGTAGTTGAATTCAATTTACTTTTGGTCTCTTCAAAAATCTTTTCTCCTTTAGAAGTAAATTCATTTATTTGATCTTTTGATTTGGCTTCCCATGATGTAATTTTTTTACTAACATTTGAAAAATATCCCTTGACATCTTCAATTGATCCTTTTTCATAGAATTCAATGATTTCCTCGTAATATGGCAATTGCTTATCGATTACAAAGTCCATGACTTTATCATTCTTGGTGGCACCATAAAGTAATCCAGCATATCCTGCACCACTTAAAAGTACAACTTTGAATAAGAAACCTGAGATAGAAAATGATTTCTTTGGTGTGGTTTTTGTAGTTGGATTGACGGTAGGTGGGGTTGGTGGAACTGTCTTGACAGAAGGAACAATTGGTTTATTCAACCTTCTTGATACTTGACTGAATCTACGGATATTAACTCGATTCATGGCTTCCAATGAACGTTGAGATTTTTTTTAAAATGCGGACTGCGACTTAAGTGCGAGGTGGTTTACTTATGATTCCACTTGCTTTATATCCTCCACATCCTTCAACTTCAAGAGGTCAATCTTCTTCAATCTCTTATGATAAGGTAAACAATCGTATTGCTTATACCTTGGGTAGATGTGTTTTTGTAAAATCTGCTGATCCAAATTGTCAATCTTCTTTCCAATTCACTAAACATACTTGTACAACAACTAGTGCTACTTTTTCACCTTCTGGGAATTATATTGCTTCGGGTGATGAATCTGGTCAAGTTAAAGTATGGGATACTTCTGTCTTCGGTGATAAAAACCCGTTGGTCGAACCTCCTGTTGTAAAAAGTGAATTTCAAATCATTTCTGGTCCAATTAAATCAATTGCTTGGGATGCTGATAATTCAAGAATTATAGCTGTTGGTGAAGGTAAAGAGAAGTTTGGTCATTGTTTTTCATTTGATTCAGGGAATTCTGTTGGTGAAATCCAAGGCCATTCTGATGTAATTAATTCTGTCTCAATTAAACCTCAAAGACCTTATAGAGCTGCAACTGTTGGTAATGATAAAGCATTGGTGTTTTATACTGGGCCTCCTTTTAAATTCGATAAATCCGTTAAAAACCATCATACAAATATTATTAGAGATGTAAAATTTAGTCCTGATGGTAAATATCTTATAAGTGTTGGTAGTGATAGATTGATTGTAGTTTATGATGGCAAGACTGGCGATTTCTTACATAAATTTGAAGGTCATGATGGTGGGATCTTTGGACTCTCTTGGTATCAAGATTCTCTGAAATTCGTTACTTGTTCTAGTGATAATAGTGTAAAGATTTGGCTGGTACAAGATTGGAGCCTTGTAGATACTTTAAAGGTGGATACAAAGAGTATTGATAATCAATTAGTTGGTGTGGTTGTTACTAATGATTATATCATCACCTTATCATTGAATGGTAATTTGAATTATTTCAAAGGTGATACCCTTGAAGTATATTCTGGTCATCAAGGTGGAATCACCACTTCTATCACCGTAAAGGATGGACTTTTCACTGGTGGATCCGATGGAAAAATCCTTAAATGGGCCCTTGATGGTGATATCTTCAAATCTGTACCAACAGTTGTTGGGAAAGGACATGAAAATTATGTAGTTGATTTCTTTATAGATAAAAACCTTTTATCAATTGGTTGGGATGATAAATTGAAAGTATGGGATCTAAATGATTTAACCCTCTTGAACGAAATTGATTTAGGATCTCAACCTAAAAAAATTGTAAAATCTAATGGAGAGATCAAGGTGTTATTTGAAAATGGTATTAAAAGCTTTACAGTTTCTGATACCATTCAATTAGGAGAAGAAACTCATTTTAAATCCGATTTAAATGATGTTGATGTTTTAGCTGATAAACTTTTAGTTACAAATTTGAACGAAAATAAAATCGTAGATACTTCTTCATCTATTTCTTTTGATTCAATTAGAGGTAATCCTTCAATTGTTAGAGTATCACCAGATGAAAAATATATTGCTCTTGGAGATTCAACTGGTAAATATGTCATTTATAATAATGATGGTAGTGTTAAAACTACAAGATGGACTTTTCATACTGGGAAAATTCTTGATGCAAAATGGTCTAGTGATTCGAAATATCTTTTAAGTGGTGGATTAGATAGTTCAATAATTATTTATTCTATCGCCAGATTATCTAAGAACATTCAATATTCTTTAGCCCATCCAAGTGGGATCTCAAGTGTTGAGTGGATTAGATATGATGAATCTGATGATGCTTTGATTTCCACTACAGGCTTTGATGGTACTGTTAAGGTGTGGAAGGTTGATTTAGGGGGGTTAAAGTAGAAGAGAGTGATACTGTTAAGTAGATATACAGTCAAATAAAATACATAGTCAGAAAATAGACTCGCTTATGCGCTTTTTGCAGCAATTAGAGAATTGTGCTGCAAGTTTAGAAAAATAGAAAAAAAGATATTGAAACAGGGGTTCTCTTACTAAAATCCCCTCTCCTTACTCTTCATCCCTTCGTCGTCGCCCTCTTCCTTATCCTCCCTGTCCCCTTTCCCTTGTCCCTCACCCCTTCTCTTTCTCACATAAGCATTCGACTAACGCGCGATGCCTAAATCCTCTTATCACCTGAGCCGTTCCTCTATATATGAAGCAACTTTGGCATAAAATAAAAATTAATGACAAATAATAACCATGTTATGAAGGACATAACCTTAGAATCAGGTGGTCCTCCACTACAACGTCGTCTATTTACCTTCCTCCTCAGTAAAGAAGTTCCACCTATCCCATCTCAAGATGAAAGACTTCCTCATGGTGAAAAGGGTGCAAATTTATTTCTGAAAATTCTGTTTTGGTGGTTATGGCCGATTTTAAAAGTTGGTTATAAAAGAACTTTAGTCCCTGATGATATGTTCTATCTAACAGATAATTTAAAGGTGGACAAGTTAGCAGGAGACTTCAAAAACCATTTCGAAATTCAATTTGAAAAAGCTAAAGCTTCTCATTTACTAAAGAAACTTAAGGACAGAGGTGAAAAGGTATCACTGGTTTCAGAGGAGGTAGACATGGAGGATTTCGTATTACCACGTTTCATCACAATCTATTCACTCTTTTTAACATTTAGAGGGACTTATTCTTTTGCATGTATAGCCCTTGGATTAGCTCAATTATCACAAACCTTAAACCCTCTTATAATCAAAAGATTGATCAAATACGTCGCCTTGAAAAACGCAGGTATTGAAACAGGTATAGGTAAAGGTATAGGATACTCATTAGGAGTCACAGGGTTAATTTTAATGAATGGGATTCTACTTAATCAAGGTACTTTTAATGCCATGTCAGTTGGAGCTCTTGCTAAAGGTGTACTCACCAAACTGCTTTTAGATAAATCATTCCGTCTTAATGCTGAATCAAAACATAAATATTCAGTGGGTAAGATCACCTCACTTATGGGAAGTGATTTATCAAGAATTGATTTTGGATTAGGATTACTGCCTTTTGTGGTGGTATTCCCGTTCCCAATTATTGTATCTATAATTATTCTTATCACCTCAATTGGTGCTGTAGCATTGATTGGGATTGGTGTTCTTTTAGTGTTTTTATGTTTTACTGCTGGAAGTACAAAGGCTATTTTTAAGCGTAGAAAAAGAGCTACTGTGTTTACAGATTCTCGTGTTAATTTCATTAAAGAGTGTTTGAATAACCTTAGAATCATTAAATTCTATTCTTGGGAACCTCCTTATTTTGATAATATTTCAAATGTTAGAGATAAAGAAATGAAGATTATTTATAAGATGCAAGTATTAAGAAACATCATTACTTCATTGGCTATTAATATGGCAGCCTTTTGCTCTATGACTGCTTTTTTGGTTCTTTATGCTGTTGGTGGTACAAATGATGCTGCTAATATTTTTGCATCACTTTCAATTTTTGCTGTTTTAACCCAAGTGTTATTTATTTTCCCAATGGCTTTAGCCGCTGGATCTGATGCTTTGGCGGGTATTAATAGAGTTGGTGAATTTATTTCAAGTGGAGAAATTGACTTGGCCACAACTTCTACCAAACCATCAGAGGAATTAGAACTGTATATGGATCAAGAAAACTTGTCTATAAAGGTACAAGATTGTACTTTTGAATGGGAATCTTTTGAAGATAAACAAGAGAATGAAAGTGATGGAAGTAGTACCACTAAAGGTGAAAAAGATCTTAACTTTACAGGGTTAAGAGATCTTGATTTTGAGGTTAAAAAAGGTGAGTTCATTGTAGTTACGGGACTTATTGGATCAGGTAAATCATCACTTTTGAATGCAATTTCTGGGTTCATGAAACGTACAAAAGGAACTGTAGGAGTCCAAGGGTCTTTGATTTTTTGTGGACAACCGTGGATTCAAAATGCAACTGTAAAAGATAATATTATATTTGGATCCGAATTAGATGAAAAAAAATATGCAGAAGTTATTTATGCATGTTCTTTAGAAAGTGATTTGGCGATGTTACCTGCTGGTGATAGGACCGAAATTGGTGAAAGAGGTATTACACTTTCTGGGGGTCAAAAGGCAAGAATCAATCTTGCAAGAGCTGTTTATTTCGATAAAGAGATTGTTTTGTTGGATGATGTTTTATCTGCTGTTGATGCAAGAGTTGGTAAACATATCATGGAGAATTGTATGATGGGACTTCTTAAGGATAAGACCAGGATTCTAGCCACCCATCAATTGTCCTTGATTGGATCTGCTGATAGAATTATTTTTCTTAATGGAGATGGATCTATTTCTGTAGGTACCTTTGAAGAATTACAAAACACTAATCCTGGATTCAAGAATTTGATGACATATAACCAAACCCATGAAGAGGAGGAAGAGGAACAAGAAGAAGAGGAGGAGGAATTAGAGAAAAAAATTACTAAAGAAATATCAAAAATTGATGAAGAAGCTGTTCATAAAGAGTATAATACAGACAAAGCAGCAGATGGTAGATTAATATTACTGGAAAATAAATCAGTTAATGGAGTCGAGTTCATAGTATTAAAACGGTACATTATAAACGGGTCAGGGAAGTTTCACCCAATTGTTATGGTAAGTATGTTAGTTCTCTTTGGTGCATTAGCCACATTCTGTTTAATCTTTACCAATACGTGGTTATCATTTTGGGTAGGAAGAAAATTCGATATCTCAGATACAAAGTATATTGGAGTTTATATAATGTTGACCTTCATGACATTCTTTCTCTTTACATTTGAATTTATACTCATTACTTATATTTCAAATACATCGTCGAAGAATTTAAATATTAAAGCAATGAAGAAAATTCTTTATTCTCCAATGTCATTTTTAGATACTACCCCAATGGGTAGAATCCTTAATAGGTTTACTAAAGATACAGATGTCTTAGATAATGAGATTGGTGAACAATCAAGATTCTTTCTTCTTACTTTTGGGAACTTAATTGGGATTTTTGTGGTTTGTATTTGTTTTATGCCATATTTTGCAATTGTAGTACCTCTTTTATTATTATTAATTGTTATATTTGGTAGTTTTTATTCAGCCACAAGTCTTGAAACGAAAAGATTAGAATCTATTCAAAGATCTTTTGTTTATAACAATTTTAATGAAAGTTTAAGTGGTATGGATACTATTAAAGCTTATAAAGCATCTGATAGATTTCTTGATACAAATTCAAGAAATCTTAATAGAATGAATGAAAGTTATTTGATTTTCATAGCTGCTCAAAGATGGTTAACTGTTTCTTTAACTGTTGCTTCATGTATTTTCTCATTAGTTATTAATCTTCTTTGTGTAAATAAAGTATTTAGTATTAGTGCTTCATCTACTGGGTTATTACTTTCTTATACTATTCAAATGACAAGTATGCTTTCATTATTTATGAGAAATTATACTCAAGTTGAAAATGCTTTGAACTCTGTTGAAAGATTATGTGATTTTGCTTATGATTTACCATCTGAAGCACCTTATGAAATCATTGAAAAGACTCCGGATCCATCATGGCCAAAGAATGGTTTGGTAGAATTTCAAAATGCTTCAATGGCTTATAGACCAGGATTACCTTTAGTCCTTAAAAACCTTAGTTTTAAGGTTGATTCTTGTGAAAAGATTGGGATCTGTGGAAGAACTGGGGCAGGGAAATCTTCTATAATGTCTGCATTATATAGAATTACAGAACTTCAAACTGGAAAGATTCTTATTGATGGAATTGATATTTCAGAACTTGGATTAAAAGATCTTAGATCCAAAATATCAATTATTCCACAAGATCCTGTATTATTTAAAGGTACAATTCGTAAAAACCTTGATCCATTTAATCAAAGTCTGGAAGAAAAATTATGGGATGCTTTAAGACGTTCAGGATTAATTGAATCTAAAGATGTTGATAATAAGATCCAACTTGATCTGATTGTTGAAGATGATGGTACGAATTTTTCATTAGGTGAAAGACAATTAATTGCATTTGCAAGAGCTTTAGTAAGAGATTCAAAGATTCTTATTATGGATGAAGCTACCTCATCTGTTGATTATGAAACTGATGCAAAGATTCAAAAAACAATTGCTAGAGAATTTAGTGATTGTACGATTTTATGTATTGCTCATAGATTAAAAACTATTATAAATTATGATAAAGTACTTGTTCTTGATAAGGGACAAGTTGAAGAGTTTGATACACCTTGGAATTTATATAATACTAAAAATAGTATTTTCCAACAAATGTGTCAAAAGTCGTCAATTACTAGTGACGATTTTATTTGATATTTATGCTAATATATGCCTATACACCTATGATGCCTTCTTCACGCCAATATTTTTTCAAATCTCTTGCTCTAAAATTCATTTGCCAACCTGTTTCTGTTTGTATTCTATTCAATAAATTAATTATAATTTCATGCTCTTGATCGCTACTTAATAATTGCCCTGCAATCCATAAAGGTTGTAAAGCATGATTCCAACATCCATGATGTTCATTATGAAGACTTATACCTACTATATGTTTAGCATGCCATATAGGAGATTTTGAATTTGAAGCTTTAAATAATCTTGGTTTATTTTGAAGTAGAAGAATATTGGCCATATGATAAAGTTGATTTGATGATATAGATGGTCCATTAGTATAAATCAATCCAGGGAATGGAGAGTCTGCAAAAGTATAAATTGATCTCATACTTTTTGGTCTTTCCTCATGCCAATCTTGAACTTCTTTCCATAATGCATCCCATTCTGTATCATAATTATCTTTTGCTTTTGCTATCAAGTTCAACACTTTAGAGATAATAAATACCATATAATTAGCATACATATCTTCTTGATCTCCATATTTTTTGAATAATTTTTTCAGGTCTTTGATGTTAAATTGTGGGGGTAGCCAATCTTCTGAAGGTATTATAGTTGATTGTTCCCCAATTACTGCACAATTTACATCCATTCTAGCATAACACCAAAAAAGACCTTGTCCTAGACCTTTACAAAATCCATCTATTCTATATAATTTAAAGATAGCTGCACATCCTTCAAGATGAAATCTCCATTTTTGTGGTGAAGAAGACATCATTTCAAAAACACATAGAATCATACATGCACTAATGGTTGAGATATCAAGAGTTTTATTTACAGTAGGGATTAAGTATCTAAGGGTTTCTTGATATAACTTTGCAGTTTTCTCGGGTGGGTACCCTTGACTTGATTGTTCCTTTTGTCTTGCAGCCACTGTATAGATAGCATTGGTTAATACATTACTTTCAAGAGCTAAACATGGAATAGATCTACCAAATTGTTGAGTAGATGAATCAAACATATCAAGCCAAGGAGCCACTTCATATAAATACGATTTGAAGAGGTCTACCTTTTCCATCTCTGTAATCTGAACGTCTGTAGTTGGGGCAGTATTAAGAGAAGCTTGAGCATCATGAGCAAAGACATTTAACAAATCTTCAGTTTCAAGAACATCTTGAAGATTCTTAGACGAGGGTTTCAAGTTAAAGAAATCGGGTACTGGAGATTGTAAGATATTATTAAAGTTGGCTTCAGGCAAAGAATCGAATTTACTTGATGTGGCTACATTCGTAAGCATATAATCTCTCAAAGTATTATGTAAGCTTGTGTATTCGTCAAACCCTACCATTTCCAAAGTCTCCCCTTCTTTATCACTGAGTAAAGGTGTCATAGGAGTAGGGACCTTCTCTTCAACATAATTAACTAGATTATGTAATTTAGGTGAGACATTAAGAGACTTAGGAGGTTCTTCTGTTATAGGACCAGGGGTTTCTAAAGTTTGTTGTAACCTTGAAGAGTATTTCTCGAGATTAGCACTGATATCACGTGTAACTGGTCTTTCCATCTTAACAATTCTAAAGGAATTATCTGTTACTTTAGATACTGGACCGGGGTAATTACATGCGATATTTCTCTTTATACATAACCCACAAAAAGGTTTTAATTCATCACACTTCTTATGTCTCTTGCGGCAATTATAACACCCTGTACGACATCTCATTTTTTTCTTTGATTCTTCGACATTAACTGGGGACATGATGAGATGAACGGACTTGACAATTTGAGATTTTGGGGTAAGTGGGGTAGGGCGAATCTGTTAAGCCCGAAACGGAATGAGGCCCGAGAAAAAAGGATGGGGGAGAGGGCCAAGAGGGCCATGGGTATGTTGCTGGGAGAAGGTCGGAGAAAATGGTATATGTGTGCTAGGTTTACATTGGGAGGGGTTGGGTCATTGGGCTAAGTATTGTCTTTGGTATATGAAGGAAATGGATGGTTAGTATATTGAGAGTCTGGGGTAAGGTCGTGTGCGAGATGATCTAAGGTACGAAGGAAGTGGAGGTTAGCTCATACGGGAATAGTGGAGGTTTAGTTCATATGGGAATAGTGTAGAGCTAGTACGTTGAGATGGTGGTGAGGTGTATTGGATGGTGGGGTGTAGTGGTGTTCTCCTGTCTTCGAGAGGCTGTGAATCTATGAAACAATCTCCGAGATCAACTCCGAGATTCTTCTATTCTTCATCGAAGGACCACAATCTCTACTTCAGGCTACAGTAACTCTCATATCATTTATTCTCTACAAATCTACAAACTCGAACTTAAGATCTTCATCCTTATTCCAATCTCCCAAGTATCCTTCAACCTTTTCTGCAATAACCTTTGAATCAAACCCAAAATATTTATAAGCATGGGAACCAGGTAAAGATTTACCAAAAGATTTCATATTAATACCAGCAGTTGCATACCTTTCCCAACCATTTGCAGCATATGCTTCAATGATAACAGAAGGAATCTTACCTCTTTGTAAGATCTTTTGTTTATATTCTCTTGATTGTTTTTCAAATAATCTTTGACAAGGGAATGAGATAACTCTTGCTCTAATACCAGCTTTTTCTAAGATTGAAGCAGTTTCCATAGCAATTTGAACTTCAGAACCTGTTGAAAGAAGGTTAATTTGTGGAGATTCAACATCTTTAAAAATATAAGCACCAAATTTCAAATTTTCAGCTTTTGAATTATTTGGGAATTGAGTTAAATTATGTCTTGATAAAGAAATAATTGTTGGGGTATTTTTTGCTTCAATGGCATATTCCCAAGCAGCGGCAACTTCAATAGAATCACAAGGACGAATATATAAAAGATTTGGCATGGCTCTATATAATTCAGCAAGTTCAATAGGTTGATGAGTTGGACCATCTTCACCGCATCCAATTGAATCATGAGTTGCTACATGAATAACTTGAAGATGAGATAAAGCACCATATCTAACACCAGGGGCAGCATAGAGATAAAACATAAAGAAAGATGAAGTTACTGGGATAAAAGTACGTGGGCTATAAGCAGCAATACCATTTGCAATAGAAGCCATAGCATGTTCTCTAATACCATAATGAATGTATCTACCAGAATAATCACCAGATATTCCACAACTTGGTGAAATGTTTGGATTCTGGAAATCTTTTTTATCTTTCCAAATCAAATTAACTGAAGGACTTAAATCTGCTGTACCGACCATAAACAGATTGATGTTCTTTGCTAATGGGTTAATAACAAGACCTGATGATTTTCTTGAAGCTGTTGGAGTTGTTGGGAATTCTTTAGGAATGAAATCTTTCCAGTTGTCTGGGAGTTTCCCATCAATTCTTCTAAGGAACTCTTGTGCAAGATCTGGATACTCTTGTTTGTATCCCTCCATCAATTGACCCCATTGACTTTCTAAATCCTTACCTCTTGGTACAATATCAGAGAAGAAATCTTGAACTAAATCTGGGACCTTGAACTTTTCAAAACCTTCTAAACCATAAAGATGACGTAATTTTTCAACTTCATCAACTCCTAAAGCAGCCCCGTGAGCGGCAGCTTCACCTTCAAGTCCAGTATCAATACCAATTTTAGTATATGCGATAATAAGAGTTGGTTTTTCACCAGTTTTTGAAGCTTCTAATGCCTTGATGATCCCTTCAACATCATTACTACCGTCCTTAACTTCTAATACGTCCCAATTACATGCTTCAAATTTAGCCTTGATATCTTCAGTATTAGTTAAATCAATTGATCCATCACAACTAATTTGATTATTATCATAAATAAGAGTCAAATTATTAAGACCTAAATGACCAGCAAATGAAATAGCTTCTAATGCAACACCTTCTTGTAAACAAGCATCTCCAGTCATACAGAAAATATGATTTGAAACAACTGGGAAATTTGGCTTATTATAAGTTGCCAGTAAATTTTTTGCAGCCATTGCGAGTCCCACACTATTTGCGATACCTTGACCTAAAGGACCAGTAGTTACTTCAACACCAGGGAATTCAATTTCTGGGTGTCCAGCACAATATGAATCGATTTCTGTTGAATGATAAGTTTTTAATTGGTCCATAGTCATGTGATCATATCCAACTAAATGTTGAAATACATACTGAAAGAGGCATGTATGTCCATTAGATAATACAAATCTATCTCTATTAAAGTAGTCTGGATTTTTTGGTGAATATTTCATGACATACTTAAAGAGGGCAATACCAATTGCAGCCATATCCATTGCCCCACCTGGATGTCCCCCATTAAATTGCTGAACTAAATCTGCGACTAAGACACGAATGGCTTTTAATGATAATTGATGAATTTCTGTTACTGATTCTACGGTCATTGATGGGAATATTACTAACGTAGGTCCTTTTATAAGAAGATCTGGGGTATTTTTTTGTCGATTATAAATCTCCGACAATGGCACCTATATGAGTTAGAGACATTGCGGTTATATCGATATAGTCAAGTAGCGGCAAAAACTTTGCGACTAATTATACTAAATTAGGAAAGGTGTATGCAGGAGGTAGTTGGGAAATGTGGGGCAAAGTTTATTAGGGTTAAAAATCGGGTTAATTCTTATGCAGGTTTAAGATTGTACAAGGATAACTCCGGAAATGGGTAGATAAGAAAAAGACAAGAGTGGTCTAGTATGATAGTTTAGACTTTACTTTAAGATTGTGTCCACAGGACGGGAGAGTACTCAAGCTTTTCTCTACAAGACTCTCCCTACAAGACTCTCCCTGCAAGACTCTCCCTACTCTACTCTCCCTACTCTACTCTCCCTACTCTACTCTCCACCCACTCTGCTCTAATCCCACTCCAGACTCGGCTGACTTACTGTGGGTTCTACCATCGTCCATGGTCATGACTCGTCTTCGACTCGTCCTTCCGTTAGATCTTGTATTCTACACTCTCTCTCATTCATATTTATTCATACCTACTAATTAGTTGAAACCTTCTCCAAGTGCTCAACAACCCCCTTTTCAACTCCACTAGACTCTTCATCAATAACTCTGGTACCAGCATGTGGTTCTAAATACTTCTTATGATCAACCAATCCCATGAATATAGTTCTATTCTCTGTAAATAAATCATCAATTCTTTCAAGAGTCAAATTCTTTGTTTCAGGATAGAAAAAGTAAAATTGAAGGGCAAAAAAGATATTTGTGACCCCGAATAAAAGATAACTTAAACCTTGCTTATTTGAATTTTTACCAGCATCAATTAAAGCAGGTGTAACAGAAACAACCACGAAATTTGATAACCAATTACTTGAAACCCCAATTGCAGTACCTTTTTGACGATATTGTAAACTAAGCAATTCAGGAATATAAACCCATGGAATACAATTTGGTGCAGCACCAAATACAATTTCATATAAAATGAAGAAAGCAACAGAAGCAGCAGCAACTTTTTCTCCGTATACTGGATGACTTTGATAACAAAGGAGAATTGTAACTGCAAACATACAGAAAGAACAAGCAGCATGACCCCAAACCATTGGTAATCTTCTACCTAATTTATCACAGAATAATGAAGGAACAAGAGATCCACAAGTATATAAAAATACTGCAACCCCACCAAGAATCATAGCCATATTATGAGTTAACCCTACACTTTCAATAAGAATAGTTGTGATATAATAATTAATAACATTGATACCAGACCATTGTTGAGCAAACATTGTCATATAAGCAAGTAATACTCTATATCTATTTCTGAGATGATCCTTCTTAAAAATACCAGTCCAATTTGAACTATTTTGTGAAACTTCAAGGGCAACTGCTTCTTCAATTTCTTTATAATCTCTTTGGATTTCTGGATGATCTTCTGGTTGTCCAAATACATAAGATAAAGTTCTTAAAGCTTCTTGTTCTTTACCTTTGAAATAAAGATATCTTGGACTTTCAGGAACTGTAAATGTCATACAAAAAATTGCAACTACAAAAATCAATTGAAGTGCAAGAGGTGTTCTCCATGAAACTGGACCACTTAAAAATGAAAATCCAAAATTCATGAAATATGCAATAGTAAGACCAATTCCTACAAAGAGAGCTTCAGAACAAACTAATCTACCTCTTGTATGTGGTTTTGATAATTCTGCTTGATACATTGGTACACAACTGGTTTCCATTCCTGTACCTAAACCAGTGAGAAATCTACCAATCATTAAATGTACTATATGATAAGATGATGCTTGTAAAGTAACACCTATAGCAATAATTATCATAGCCAAAGCAATGGTTTTTCTTCTACCAAGATAATCACCTAATAAGAGATTCATTATACAACCAAAAAAGCATCCTAAGGTATAAAATGATACAATAAATCCTAACCAACTTCCTGTTGGATGATCATATTGTTCAAGCCAATCTTCCATGGTAACAATAATACCAAAGATACCTTGTTCAACACCAAAGAGAATAAATGCAAGTTCACAAGTAGCAGTAATAGCAACACTTACTGGGAAACCAGGTTTCCAAATTTCAAAATATTTCATTTTGATGGGGGTTAAATGTTGGATCTGGTGGTCTATTTAAAGACTTTGGTTGCGGAGAATATGGGGTACTTCTTTGTTATAGAGTCTATGGTCTTATTCTTTCTTAGCGATTATTATTACCTATTTAGTATTATCGGTTCCGAACATTTTAGACTGTCCACGATTGTGGGACAAATCCGTACATTACAATAGAAAGGGTACACTACCTTGTGGGGTAAGTGGCTGATCTTAGATATAATCTCCGAGCCAAGGACCAAGTAAGGCCAAGGTACCTAGGCTATAGTCACTTGCTCCCATATATCACTACACTACAATTTCGTATATTATTTCTTTACCTATTTCTCTTTTCTCTTTCCTTATCTATATTGCTCTATCTAAGGTGACGTGTGTCTGCGTATGTCTGACAAGTGCCCCACTTCATTCTTGATCTGCATAACTGTCTTATCCGGATTTATCTGTACATATTTCAGCCCTTGCTTCGGTTCGAATATGTCTTGTCCCAGTTCCTTTCATCCATTGGCTAGGCTGTCACCTCCTTAAAATTCATGCAACTCGCCCACTTTTAAAATTCCATCGGTCGATTTCTTATTGCGGGTATTGGTAATAAGTGGGGGTTCCGAGCCAAGATGCAAAAATACTCTTGTGTCGGGTTAGTTTACTAAATACGGTGACGTCTAATTCAGGGTACTGGTACTCCACAAGAGTTGAGTCTGGGGTATCGTCTAAGTCGTCTGGGTATCCTCTGCATATCACATGGATATATGGGGTACCCCAATTTCTTCTCTCCCTTGAATCATCTTCTGTAGAATTCTCTATTAACCTTTCGGTCTAATCATCGCCGTAATTCTATTATTCCGAACTCATTGATTGCTAATATTCATGCAATCAACTGCATTCCAGTCAATTCCAAACCCTTATTATACCCTTACTACACCTATCAAGCTTAACAAAAGTTCGTCTCTAACTTTAAAGAATCGTATAACTACATTAATTGGATCTTAAATATATCCGGCCTGGAACTCCGGACGTAAGAGGAGTAGATAATGTTCAAGAAGAAACATCACATGATAATCACGTGATACACTGGAAAATGAAAATCACCAAAAGACAGTAACTCAAGAAGACATAAATGGTATAGAACACAACTATCGCAGAAGGTGTCCAGGCATTCCTGTGTAGGTAAGTCATATTTTAATTAACAATATCCCTTGATGATTACAATAGAGAGACATTAGGAACAAAGGCAAGTTATTGGAAAAGGATAATACAAAGTACATTTAATTTCACTTGGCTCCGTAAAATAAATTGCCAGATCCTATTTTACCCCTGCAGAATATATCATTTGAAGATTGAAAGTTAGACCAGTTCAAGGGTTTAAATCGATGTTCATCTTCTTACATAAGCAACTGCTTTAGTGCTGACATAAATTTTGAATACCCCCGGAAAAGCATTTTATGATTTACACACTACCAAAATCTTAGTCAAGATGTGATTCATTTGGCTGCAAATCAAATACCATATAACTGTGTAGCTGACAAATTCTGGAATGTCTATACCCAGAAGCTCTAATATAAAAAGGGTAGTATTATCCTCTATTCTTCATTACAATCACAACTACAATTACAACTACAATGTCTACTTATTTAATTACAGGAACTAACAGAGGTATCGGATACTCTCTCGTCAAACAATTAGCTAACGATTCTTCAAACACTATTTTAGCAACAGTTAGAAACGAAAAAGCTGCTGAATCTTTAAAGGCTCTCAAAAGGGATAATATTAAAATCATCTATATTGATATGGCAGCTGATTATGCCAAATTTGAAAGTGCTTTCAAATCAATTGAAAAATTAGCACCAAATGGTATTGATATTTTAATCCACAATGCTGGTACTGATGGACCAAATTTCTTCCAACCATCAAATGTTTATGATGTTGATGCATATAGTGAAGTTTTGAAAATCAACGTTGGTGGTGCTGCTAAAACTTATAAAGCTGCATTCCCTTATATTTTCAAAGGAACTGGTGCAAAGAAGATTATTTTTATTTCTACTATGGCTGCTCAGAACAATGACTTCAAACTTGGTGCTAATGCTTATGGTGCATCTAAATCTGCTGTTAACCATTTAGCCATTCAAATTTCCAAAGAGAATGAAGGTTCAGAAAATAAATTACAAAAAGAATCAACTGTTTTATCAATTCACCCTGGATTTGTTGATACTGATATGGCAGTTATTCCAAAACAATTCTTTCCACCTGAAGCTTTCATTACACCTGAAGTTTCAGCTCAAAAGATTTTAGAAATTGTTGATTCTGCTAAACCAGAAGAAAATGGTAGATTCTACGATGAAAACAAAAATGTCTTACAATATTAGAGGAGTAATGTGATAATATATGTTATATGGTTTGAAAGGGGTATGTATTTATGTGTTAAGAATATATACGTTTATAGGAATAAATATGGCTTAAGAAAATGAACAGCAACCTTGGCTGATGATATTTTTTAACTGATTCCGAGAGATGTTCCAATACTCTGACCCCTCTGACGCCTTTACTTCTTTCTCCTCTTCCAAAATCACCCCATTCCATCCCATCTCTCCATCTCTCCATCTCTCCATCTCTCCATCTCTCCATCTCTCCATCTCTCCATCTCTCCATCTCTCCATCTCTTCTCGTACTTATACTCACGTATATTGTTTACTCTATAAACCGTAAGCTAATAACTAATTTCCAACAATGCAAATGAATGCTTAGCAAAGTTTAATGTAACCGAATTATCAGATTCTTGACTGAACTCAAGATCTGACTCTTCAACATTAACCTTTTCAGGATTCTCAAAATCATTATAAGCATCAACATCATCATGATAAAGATTCCATTTATGGATTTTAGAGATTTTATCAGCAAAAACAATTTTTGTCTTTGCATCTTCATCTTCACTTCTATTAACAACTGCTACATAAGTTTTTGAACCATTTTGAACGGCACTAACATCTAATAATGGAACTTTATAATTATCTTGAACCCACTTAAATTGGCCATCATTATTACCAGTTGGTCCCTTATATAAAGTAGATTCAACATGTAAATTTAAAGCAACACCCCTCATATAATTAGAAAATAATCTAAGAGGATGATAAGTAGTTTGTAAGAATAAAGTTGAATCATTTGTCATGATTGGGGCAATAACATTAACAACTTGTGCAATATTACACATACCTAAACTCTCACATTGTCTAATGAATACATTTAACCAAGAAGCAACAGCTAAAGCATCACCTAAAGTATATTGTTCTTCTGCACCTTCTGTACCATCAGCTCTATTTGGATCCCAGACATTCCATTCATCAAAACAAATTTTAACTTTATCTTTCTTTGCAGAAAAGGTTGTTAAACCTGTTGGCTTTGGTGGATGTTGAGCAGTTGCTAAATCAATTAAATTTTTGGTAACTTGAATTGCAGCTTCTGCAGCAGTTGGTGCAACAACATTTTTGGTGAAATCATCATTAGCAGTATAAATATGAATAGAATGATATTCAACCCAATTAACTAATTTATCAAGAACATAATGATCCCAATTATCAATACCTGTACAACCACAAGAAATCAATTTAACAGAAGGATCTAATAACTTAATGGCTTTAGCCCATTGTTCAGCCTTTTTAGAATAATCTTCTTGAGTCATTTGACCAACTTGCCATGACCCCCAAACTTCATTTCCAAGCCCCCAATATTTAATATTATATGGTTCAGGATGACCATGTTTTCTTCTTAAATTAGCATAATAAGTATTGGCAGTTGAATTACAATATTCAATCCATCCTAAAGCTTCATCAAGAGTTCCAGTCCCCATATTAAGACAAAAATATGGTTCAACATCCATAAATCTACACCATTCAATAAATTCATCAGTACCAAATTGATTACTTTCTTCACCTAACCAAGCTAATTCTGGTCTTCTTGGACGATTTTCTTTTGGTCCAACTCCATCAATCCAATGATATGATGAAACAAAATTTCCTCCTGGCCATCTAACAACTGGCATATCAAGATCTTTAATTGCTTTAACAACATCTTTTCTATAACCTTTTTCATTAACTTCACATTTTGGTGATTCAGTATAATCAACTAATCCTCCATAAATACATCTACCTAAATGTTCTACAAACCCAGAATAAATTTTTTCATCAACTGGAGCAATTGTCCTTTTTGGGTCGACTAAAATTAAGGATTCTTTAAGAGATGAGATCTCAGAAATTGTTTGATTAGACATAGAGAAAAAAGTACTACAAACCGTATACTTATGTAGATCCTTATAACCCCACACCCCCACCACCCCATTTATTTCAATCTACCGAAATCTATTGTTCAGGAAAGAATCTCGTAAATATCACCTCCTTTCTTGAGCCGTACACGACAAAGTGGAGAAATTCTGGGGTAGTTAAATCCGTAAAGATATACGGATATTTAAATTGATGGTGCCGTATAAAAACCCAGGGATCCTCTCTAAAACTTTAAATTAAAAATGGCTTTAAATCCAAAAGTTTATCAATTCCTTGTTTGTTGTTTTGCAGCAATTGGTTCATTTGGTTTTGGTTATGATTTAAGTATTATTGCTCAAGTTTGTGCAAGTGAAAGTTTTTTAGAAAGATTTAATCCAACTGATAATGAAATTGGTGCAGTTGTTTCATTATTTACAGGTGGGGCATTTTTTGGTGCTTTCGCTGGTGGTTTTCTTTCTGATTATTTTGGTAGAAAATTAACAATCTCAATTAATTGTGTAGTGTTTGTAATTGGAGGGGTTATTCAAGCAGCTTGTGCTCATGTTGGTATGTTAGTCGCTGGTAGATTTATTGCAGGGTTAGCTATTGGTGGGTTAACTATGATTATCCCATTATTTCAAGCAGAATTATGTCATCCTTCAATTAGAGGTAGAGTAACTGCTTTACAACAATTGTTTTTAGGGATTGGTGCTTTGGCTGGTTCTTGGATTGCTTATGGTTCTTATATTGGTTTAGCTGGTACTGAAAACCAATTTAGATTACCTTTAGCAATTCAAGTTATTCCAATTGGTCTCTTATTTTTTGCAACTTATTTCTTACCAGAAAGTCCAAGATGGTTAGCTGCTCATGGTAAAGAAGATAAAGCTTTACAAACTCTTGCTAAATTACATTCTCATGGTAATATTAATGATCCAATTACAAGAGCTCAATATCAAGAAATTGTTGAAGAAGTTGAAATGACAAAATTAAATCCGGTCTTAAAATGGAGTGAATTATTGGCAACAAAGGATAGAGCTAGAAGAATTGTTATTTGTTGTGCTGCACAAGCTTCTGTTCAATTCACTGGTGTTTCTTCAATCCAATATTTCAGTCCAACTATTTTTGCAAATATGGGATTATCAACCAATCAAACTCTTTTATATCAATCGATCAATTCTATTATCGCTTTGATTGCACAAGGTTTATGTGTTTTATTCATTGATTACTTTGGTAGAAGATGGACTATTATTAGTGGTAATTTCTTATGTTGTCTTACATATGTAGCAGCAACAATTCTTATGGCTAGAGTTTCATTTGAAACATCTTCAAACAGACCTGCTCAAATTGGATTTATTGCAACTACATGGATATATAATTTTATTTTCTCTTTTGGTCCAGGTCCACTTTCATGGGTTTTACCAAGTGAAACATTCAATTTAAGAATGAGAAGTAAAGGGGTTTCAATTGCTACCATGACATCTTTTGCTTTTAACACGATGTTCGGACAAATCACAAAACCTGCAATGGAAAATGCTGGTTATAAATTTTATTTTACATTTTGTATTTGTTGTGCAACTAATGCATTATTCTTCTGGTGTTTCTTACCAGAAACAAGAAGAGTACCATTAGAATTAATGGATGAATATTGGAATGAAGCTCCATACTTTGTACCAGGATGGAAACCATCTAGAGATTATGCAGAAGATTTGAAAGAAAAAGCAAATCTTATTGAAATTGGTAGAAGATTTGATGGAGAGTCTGTTGATGAGTTCAAGGCTGAAATTGAACATAATGAATAGGTGTATAGGTAATGAATAAAGAGAGAAGAGGAGTAGATTAGGCTACAGTGAAGGTGGTAGTTTCTGTCCTAGGTCTGTAGTAGGGTCTGTAGGGTCTGTGGCTAATTGGGGCTAGGGCCCTCGTTCGTGTGCGGCCCATTTTCCCATTCCCGTCTTGCCTATTCCATTCTCCTTCCCATTTTGACTTTACCCCTTCCAACTCTAAACCTGATTTAAAGCCCAATTAAAGTCAGGAATGTTTGCATAAGATTTCCACTAATCATAGCCTTTAAATCTATATCCTCTGGCATATATAGGCTTTTCGGATTTTGAACCCTTCGCCGATCTTCGTCAACTGCGAAGCAAATCGGGGTAGGTAATCCGTTTACCAATCATTGAAGTGGGTTAGAGGATCGTCCAGTAGTCAGGTGAAAGTTTAATGAGAGAGGGGATATGAAAAGGAGAAGGGATAAGGGAAATTAAACAGTAGAGGAACCAGAAACAGATGAGATGAGCCAAGAGCCAAGAGCCAAGAGTAGATGGTGAGCCCTAATATTTGACACATTTGACATATTATACACCTTTTCAATGAATCTCCACGCTCCAATTCCTAATCGGCCCCTGCCCCTAATGCCACCCGACCTTATCAACCCCGGCTAAATTGCACCCAAAATTGGAATGTCCACCCTATTCGCAGATTCCTTATCAGTGAGATGCTATCTTGCAGGAAAAAGAAAAAAAAATTTCGACACAAAATTAGATGCCTTAAAAGAACAACTTCCCAAAAAATAAAGACAAACAGTAAACATGGGACTTAATGATAGATATGAGAATGACTTCATCCCTGGGACAGTCAACATTTATACACAAGAGAGTCTAGGACATGGTGAAGAAAATAAAACTGCTGATAATAAATTAAAAATGGATGGTGATGTGATTTTAGTACCACAACCTTCAGATTCACCAAATGATCCTTTGAACTATAAGAAATGGAGAAAGCTTTTGAATTTCTTTATCTTGGCTTTTATTACGGGTTTCACAGCGGCTACTGCCAATGATGCTGGTGCAACTCAAGAGAATTTAAATGAATTATATGGAATAAGTTATGATTCTATGAATGTTGGGGCTGGGGTATTATTTATTGCTATTGGAACAAACACCTTCTTATTGGCACCGGCTTCTGCTCTTTATGGTAGAAAAGTATCATACTTTATTTGTATTCTTGCAGGTTTAGGAGGTGCTATATGGTTAGCTCGTTCAACAAATACAAATGATACAATTTGGAATCAACTTTTCGTTGGTGCAAGTGAAAGTTGTGCAGAAGCTCATGTTCAACAAAGTTTAACTGATTTATATTTCCAACATCAATTAGGTTCAGTATTAACTGTATATATTTTAGCAACATCTGTAGGTACATATCTTGGACCATTAATCGCTGGGTTTATAACTGAATATCTTGGGTTTAGATGGGTTGGTTATTTGGCTGCAATCATCTCTGTAGGGGTCTTATTGGTAATTGTATTTCTTATGGATAATACTTTGTTTGATAGAGCAAAATATAATAAGAATCTTATGGAAAAAAGAGATGAAAAAATTGTAGATATGAAGAAAGAAAATGATGATGAAGATGGTGAACAAACTCATGTAGTTACAACTTATCAAGCATCTTTTGTTTCAGAAAATGGTGTTAATGAAGATATGAATAAGTATTGGTTCGATAAAAAATTAATTAGAAGAGCTCCAAATGTTATTGGAACTGGATTTAAACAATATTGTAAATTACTCTTGATGTTATTTAAAGTGTTTTTATTCCCTGGGGTTATCTATTCTGGTTTAATTTGGGGTTTACAAGATGCTCTTTTAACATTCTATTTAACTGTTGAAGATGACAAATATTATGATCCTCCTTATAGCTATGGTAATACTGGAGTTGCGTTAATGAATATCCCATGTTTAATTGGTGCCATTATTGGATGTTTCTTTGCTGGTGTTATCTCTGATAAATTTTCTCTTTGGATGGCAAGAAGAAATAATGGTATTCAAGAAGCTGAATCAAGATTATACTTTTTATTTGTACCAGGAATCTTATCACCAATTGGACTTGTATTATTTGCTGTTGGTACTGATCAACATTGGCCATGGTTCCCAACTTATTTTGGTTTAGTTTTAATTGGGTTCGGATTTGGTGCTGCTGGTGATGTAGCCATGGGTTATTTAATGGAAGCTTATCCTGATATGGTTATTGAAATGATGTGTGGTGTTTCTGTTATAAATAATTATATTGGTATGACTTTTACTTTTGCATGTTCTCCTTGGTTAGATGCTATGGGGGTTACCAATACTTTTATTATCCTTGCAGTACTTGAATTTGTGGCTTCAATGTTTGCAGTGGTGATGATTTATTATGGTAAAACAATGAGAATAAAGACTACAAAATGGTATTTAGATTATTGTAGAGTTAGAGATGGTATTTAATGTATATTAATTATTTATTCTAAAGCAACCATAACTCCATCTCTTAATTTCATTGTTGCATTTGCATTAATTCTTGGAGGATATTCAGTTTCAAAACTTGTCAATTTTGGGAATAATTGAGCAATTCTTAAAATTGTGTAACTTGCTTCTGCAATTGCAAATTGCAGTCCAAGACAAATTCTTGGACCTGATAAGAAAGGCATAAAAGCACCAGGATTTTTTATAGTTGCCCATCTTTCAGGATTAAATTCATCTGCATCTTTACCATAATAACTTTCTAATCTTTGTAAAGCATAAAATGACATAAATATAGCTTGTCCTTTTTTTAAAAATATTTTTTCTGTACCATCTGGTCCACCTCCTCTAGGGAGTGTAGTATTTTTTGTAGCACATCTAAAATTTTGTGGTACTGAAGGATACATTCTTAAACCTTCATTAATTACCCATCTTAAATAATCACATTTTTTCATTGATTCTAAATCAATATCTCCACAATCATCTCCAAAATGATTAAAAATTTCTTGTCTTAATTTTTGATAAACATCTGGATTTCTTGCTAATTCTAAAGTAACTGCACTAATTAAAGCTGCTGTAGTACCTCTACCTGCTAACATAATATTAGTTAAATGATCATGAACAGCTTTTTTATCTCTTGTGACTTTAACTAATTCATATAAGAAAGTATAATTTTTTTGTGATTTTTCTTCAAGTTCTTCAGGAGTTAAACTTAATGCTTTTTCAACAAATTTATTTGTAAATGTATGAATCACATCAAGACATTCTTTAAAATCTTTTGGATTATAAGTCCAATAAAGACTTTGTAAAAGAGTTCTAGCAAAAATATATCTTTGTACTTTATTAAAGGCAGATTCAAAAGTATATTTCCCCATTGTATATTCTTCATTGACTAAAGAACCAACACTTTCACCAAATAAAAAATCAGTTGAAGCATCTAAAGTTAATTTTAAAAATAATTCTTGAATATCAAAAGGTTTACCATCATAAGATCTAATTTGATTAGCAAAATGTTGAATATGAACTTCAAGATGTTTTAAATCTCTAATTTGTTCTCTAACAAATTGAGGTCTTAAAACATCTTTTGCAACTTTCCATTTTGGACCCTCAGTTGCAAAAATTCCATCACCTAATAAAGGAGCAAAAGCTGCATGTCTATAACCAATTGAAAAATCATGAAATTGATGATTTACAATTGCTTTTATATTTTCTAAATTACATGTAAAAAATAATTCTCTACCAATAAGAGTTCTACTAAGGGTATCAACATTATAATTCATAAAAAGTTCTCTTTGAGTACGTAAATCATAACCATCATTTCTATCTTTAAATAATTGTTTAGCGTGCCAGATTCCAAAAAAATCTTGTTGAATTTTTAATATATCTCCACATTTTAATTTGGCTGCTAAGTAATTGAGATAAATTTTTTTAATTATTAAAATTGAAATAATAAATAGTGAATAAATAATTAATTTTGAGTCAATCATAATTAATGAATAATACGGAATATAATCCCCATTTAAATATCAAAAATTGTTGTAAAGTCAAGTAGACCATTAAAAATCTATTTGATTTTGTGGCATTTAATTTGACTGTTTTAGGTAATTAGAACAATAGGCATTAAAATGTACGATGTACGTTCGTCCAACAATTGATTTTCTAAGGGGTGCTTTTATCGAACACTGAACAAAAAGAAGAAGATATTATACAATAGACAAGGTTTGTAAATCACATCACAATTCAAAAATCTATTTAATTATAATTAAATCATTTTTAATTAAGGTTGGATCTCATCGTCGAGTTATTTTTTACTATATAGTACATCGCAACCTATTAGGCGCAAAAAGGTTTTAAAAAAGAATCTTGAACCTAGTTTGATAATATTTTTTTAACTACTTCTAATTTAGGAATTATTCCTCGGTTGTTTTATATCATTTTAAATCTTTCGAAAAATTTTTTCAAAATGTAGGTTGCAACCCTTTTTGCCTATTGTTGAGAATCGCCCAGGGCAACAAATCACAATAGGAGAGAGTAAAATCTTATTTAAGATTTGCAATGATCTTGACAGGTATCTTCGGGATATAAGGATCTCTTAAGCCCTGATCCTTGTGAGCATGACATGTGATAGTATCGGATAATCTTTATTTTTCCCTAAATAATAATAATTTTCTAAATTAAATATGCAAGTTAACTAAATTTTATTCCTTAGTCTAAAACCTTTATTTCTCGTCCATTTCTCCTATGCAACCGTAATAATTACATTGCCAAATCGAATCGAATATTGGGAATAAACTTTATGTAATGGCTTATTCTTGCATTAATATGCTATTGATGGTTGGTTGAAATTTCTCGATCCAATTAAATTCTATAAATACACGTGATACTTTAAGTGCCCCTGAGCCTCTTGAATTATCTTGGTAAGGCGTGTTTAAGGCCGATAGAGAGTCGGCCGTGAAGGCGGATCATTTAGGAAGTTTGGTTAACTAATAGGTAGCATGGTTGAAGTGGTGCAAAAGTGGAAAATGGCCCCAGAGTGGGGGATTAGAGTTTATGTAAAGTGGTATATCTATTTATAATTAACTAAGGTACATCTATGTCGGCCGAATTATACCGAATAATGCATGGCGTCTCTACTTATTCAATTGTTGTATTTTATCGGTGTTAAGAATTTGTGCATGTAGATTACGTGTCCTGGCAAGTTGTATTTGATAGTGATAGAGGGAGAAGATAAGAGAGGGTAAAGTGGTAGAATATAAGAGAAGAGATGGGGTGGCGATGATGTTTAAGTATGTAGTATAGTAATTCTGAGACTCCTTGGCAACTTTGAGTAAATAGTTAAAAAAGTGATTTTTGCAAGTGTTGCAAAAAAAGTTTTTGAAAACTTATGGTTCCTACTTTCGAATGGCACAGATCCACAGGTTTTAAAACAGGCCCAAGGAGTAGAAATAGACTGGGGTGGGTAAGGGATCGCCTCATGAGTATCAAAGAGTCAGCACTGACTCCTTTTTGACTCCTTCTGCAAAAGAAACCATAGCCAGAGGGAGTCCAGTCAGAGGGGATCTAGTCAGAGAGATTCCAGTCAGAGAGATTCCAGTCAGAGAGATTCCAGTCAGAGAGATTCCAGTCAGAGAGAGTCCCAAACCTCCATATCTTTCCTTATATATATCAATAGTGAAACTGATATCTAATCGGTTTAGTACGATAAGATTTAATGTAGTTGTCTATGATCTTTTAATATATAATATATAAGATATATAGATATACATTATGTAGAACTAGGTACTAGGAGGAGCAGATCACAGCCTATTCCACTGGTCCTATCCACGACCTTCACGGCTACAATCATAACCTATCTCCCACTATCATAACCTATCACCTCTTATTTCCTATCATAACCCTACATGTCAGGTAGAGACCTACTCCCGTTACAGCCTACTACATCTACTCGTACATCTACACTCATCTACACCCATCTTTTCCTATTCCCACTCTCCCTCCCTGGACTTCCGTCGCATCACTTTGACTCATACAACCCACTTCAGCACAGGTGCACTTTTGACAAGTGACGTTACTCCATTTGTAAGCATTTACTGATTGCACTCGGATATTTTTCGTTCCGCTTCCGCTAACGCAAGGCACCAATCGTTATCTCAAGAACCTTAATCTTAAGCCATGAATTAAGCTCGCTGTACTCATCGACAAAGCCTTATCGCCACTCTCATCGATCTATTCAAGTTCCTCTATCTCAACAACCCCCTAACCTTTCCCATTCTTCCCTGGATTCTTCCCTCTTCATTCCCATCTCATCTCCCGCTTCCGCACCTCGTAAATTTATCAGGGCCGCATCATCGTTGGGTGTCTGATAATCTCCACTTCAAACTATTTTACTTTTTCATGTCACAACCTTCAATGAACATTCAACGAAGGACTTTGACTCCTTTCCTATCGAAGAAAGTACCGAGGATACCTGATGAAGATGAAAGAAAAGAATACCCTGAAAAGAAATCAAATATCTTATCACAAATTTATTTTGTATGGGTTATACCAATTTTAAACGTTGGTTATAAAAGAACCTTAGAAGCCAATGACTTGTTTTCTTTACCTGACTATAAACAAGTCGACAGTATGACTGCCACTTTCGATAAGTATTTCGATACATATCTTTCCCAATATAAAATCAAGCATATCAAAAAAAAATGTAAAGAAAGAGGTGAAAAATTTGAGTCATCATCAATAGACCCAGACGTTGATTTAGATGACTTTAAGGTCCCTAAAGCCTTGGTGTTGAAGTCATTGTTTATGACGTTCAAAACAACTTATACTGCTGCTTGCTTATGTGTGGTATTATCAAGTATTTCTCAATGTCTTACCCCATTGTTAACAAAAGAATTGATTAAATATGTAGAGCTTAGAGCTTTAGGTTTAGAAGATAATGTTGGTAAAGGTGTTGGGTATGCTATTGGAGCTATATTACTTCTTTTAGTATCTGGTTTATTAATTAATCATGGGTTCTATAGAGGTATGATGTCAGGAGCTCAAATGAAAGCTGTTCTTACAAAATCTATTTTAGAAAAATCTTTTAAATTAAACTCCAGATCAAAACATGATTATCCAACTTCAAAAATTACTTCTATGATGAGTACTGATACTTCAAGAATTGATTTTGCTGCAGGATTTCAACCGTTTTTAATTACTTTCCCAGCTCCATTGATTACAATTATTGTTATATTAATTGTTAATATTGGTGTTTCTGCTCTTGTAGGTATTGCTTTCTTATTTATCTTCCTTGTAGGTTTAACCCTAATCTCTAAAAAATTATTTTCTATGAGAGGTAAAGCAACAAAATATACAGATTCAAGAGTTAATTATATTAAAGAAGTCTTGAATAACCTTAAGATCATCAAGTTTTATTCTTGGGAAGAAGCTTATTATAAAAACATTAGTGATGTTAGAACAAAAGAATCTAAAATTCTCTTTCGTATTCAATTTATTAGAAATTTTTTAACTTCTGCTTCATTAAGTTTATCTATTTTTTCTTCAATGGTTGCATTTTTAGTTCTTTATGGTATTGGTTCAAGTAAAAGAAATGCTGCAAATATTTTCTCTTCAATTTCTTTATTTAATGTATTTACTGGAATGGTTTTCATGATTCCATTAGCTTTAAGTTCATTATCTGATGCATTAATTGGTATCGATAGAATTGGGAACTTTTTGGCTTGTGATGAAGCAACAATTGAAGAAGGTAGAGTTGAAGCAACTAATGAAATTATTGATGATATGAATAAAAAAGATTTATCAATTAGAGTTAATAATGCATCTTTTGAATGGGAAACTTTTAGTCAAGATGATGAAGAAGATGTTGAACCTGTTGAAAAATCTGAAAAACATGAAAAAGTTGGTTCTGATACTTCAACTTTAGATGCTAATATATTTCATGGTCTTAATAATATCAATCTTGAAATTAAAAAGGGGGAATTCATTGTTATTACTGGTCTTATTGGATCGGGGAAATCATCACTTTTAAATGCCATTTCTGGATTCATGAAAAAGGTAAATGGTGATGTTGATATTAATGGATCTTTGATTTTATGTGGTCAACCATGGATTCAAAATTCAACAGTTAAAGAAAATATTTTATTTGGTTCTGAAGATATTGATCATAAATATAAAGATGTTATTTATGCATGTTCTTTAGAAAGTGATTTAGAGATTTTACCTGCTGGTGATAGAACTGAAATTGGTGAAAGAGGTATTACACTTTCTGGAGGTCAAAAGGCAAGAATTAATCTTGCTAGATCTGTTTATTCAGACCGTGAAATCATTCTTTTAGATGATGTTTTATCTGCTGTTGATGCAAGGGTTGGTAAACATATTATGGAGAATTGTATGATGGGACTTCTTAAAGATAAAACCAGAATTTTAGCCACTCATCAATTGTCTTTAATTGGATCTGCTGATAGAATTATTTTTCTTAATGGAGATGGGTCTATTTCTGTAGGTACATCACAAGAATTAGAACAATCTAATCCAGGATTTAAAAACCTTATGACATTCAATTCCCAATCTGAATCAAAAGAAGAAGAAGAAGAGGAAGAAGAAGATGAAATTGAAGAAGAAAAGGAAATGATCCAAAAACAAATCACAAGACAATCTACAAAACCTGAAGAATTAGATGAGGAAGCTATTCATAAAGATTATAATCAAGATCAAGTTGTAAGTGGTAAACTTACCGAAGATGAAAATAGAGCTGTTAATGGAGTTGGATCAAAAGTTTATTTGAAATATGCAAAATTAGGTGAAGGAATCTTAAAACATTATTCCAATGTTTTTCTATTTGTTTTATTTATGGCTCTTTCTGTCTTTTGTACACTTTTCACCAATACTTGGTTATCATTTTGGACAGATTATAAATTCTCTGGTAGAAGTGATGGATTTTATATTGGTATTTATGTAATGTTTTCTATTCTCTCGTTTATTATGACATTCATTGCCTTTTCTATTCTTGGATACCTTTGTAATCAAGCATCAAGAAAATTGAATATCTTGGCTATTGAAAAAGTTCTTTATTCTCCAATGTCATTTTTAGATACTACACCAATGGGTAGAATTATTAATAGATTTACTAAAGATACGGATGTATTAGATAATGAAATTGGTGATCAAGCAAGATTTATGTTTTTCGCCCTTTCAAATATCATTGGGGTTTTAATTCTTTGTATAATTTATTTACCTTGGTTTGCAATTGCTATCCCACCATTTTTTGGTGCTGTTATACTTATAACTGAGTATTATCAAGCATCAGCAAGAGAAATCAAAAGAATCGAAGCAATTCAAAGATCTTTTGTTTATAATAATTTTAATGAAACTCTTGTTGGTATGGATACAATCAAGGCATATAATGCCGAAAGAAGATTTTTAAATAAAAATGATTATTTCACTGATAGAATGAATGAAGCTTATTATCTTACAATTGCAAGTCAACGTTGGGTTGGGGTTAATTTAGAATTGGCTGCTTGTGTTTTACCTCTTGTAGTTACTCTTTTATCAGTATTTAGAATCTTTAATATTGGTGCAGCATCCGTTGGTTTAGTTACTTCTTATGTAATTCAAATTACTGGTCAAATTGCATTTTTAATTAGAAGTTTTACTCAAGTTGAAATTGGTATGAATTCAACTGAAAGACTTTGTGATTTTGCTTTTGATTTACCTCAAGAAGCTCCTTATAAAATCTCTGAAACAACTCCTCCACAAGATTGGCCTCAAGCTGGTGGTATTGAATTTAAAGATGTATCTCTTGCTTATAGACCTGGATTACCTTATGTCTTAAAAAATTTAAATTTTAAAGTTGAACCAAGTCAAAAAATTGGAATTTGTGGTAGAACTGGGGCAGGGAAATCTTCAATTATGACTGCTCTTTATAGATTATCAGAATTAGATAAAGGAGATATTGAAATCGATAATATTGGTATATCAAAATTGGGATTAAAAGACGTTAGATCTAAATTATCAATTATTCCACAAGATCCAATTTTATTTAGAGGTTCAATACGTAAAAATCTTGATCCTTTTGGTCAAAGTGATGATAAGAAATTATGGGATGCTTTAAGAAGAGCAGGTTTAATTGATGGTGATAAATTGAATTTAATCATTAATCAAAATAAAAATGATGAAAATTTATTTAAATTTCATCTTGATCAACCTGTTGAAGATGATGGTGCCAATTTTTCATTAGGTGAAAGACAATTAATTGCATTAGCAAGAGCTTTAGTAAGAGATTCTAAAATCTTAATTTTAGATGAAGCAACATCTTCTGTTGATTATGAAACCGATGCAAAAATTCAAGATACAATTGCAAGAGAATTTAGTCATTGTACGATTTTATGTATTGCTCATAGATTAAGAACTATTATAAATTATGATAGAATCTTGGTTCTTGATAAAGGTGAGATAAAAGAATATGATACTCCTTGGAATTTATTTAATTTAGAAAATGGTATTTTCCAACAAATGTGTCAAAGGTCAAAGATCGAAGCAGGTGATTTCGGGTATTAAATAGAATTATGGTAATATATATTTATGGTATTTGTGGATTATCTTTGTAAAATCTCTATATAAATCAACAAAAAAATGGTTGCGAAATTTAATATGTTTTATATTATCCTTTTATTAATCACATTTGTTACATCCCTTTATGTCCCTGAAAATGGTGACGATTGGACTACTTTAGTCCCAGAAACCTTAAGTGGTGAAATCAATACTCTTGATTTTGATTTTGGTATTGTGGTTACTTTACTTGATGAAGAAGCCACAAAAATTAATACAATTCAATCATTAGATGGTCAAATTCAAAAAATTGATTCTGAACAAGAAGAAGATGTTGAAATTCAAGATTATCAAGGATTCCCAATTAAAGCTGTTTCATGTAAAACTGATTCAACTTTACTGATGTCTTTAACTGGTGGAATTTTAAGAGATTCAAATAATAGAATTGGTACTATTGTTTCAAATAGACAATTTCAATTTGATGGTCCAACTCCACAATATGGTGCTATTTATGCTAATGGTTGGTCTGTGGATAAAGAAGGTCATTTGATGTTAGGTGATCAATCAACTTTTTATCAATGTAAATCTGGTGATTTTTATAATTTATATGATGAAAACATTGCTCCACAATGTAATCCAGTAAATTTACTTGTAATTGGTTTTATTGATTGTTAATTCATAGATTAATATATTATACTATTTAACTCTAATAAGCGTAACGGAATCCAATATTCTCATAATCTGTAAAATCCTTAAATCCATTAAGAATTGTTTCTTTCTTCATCTCTTCAGTAATTTCACCTTGAATTTTATCTCTTGAACTATTTCTAAACCTCATTAAAAAGAAATAAGCAAATCCAATACCAATTTGAACTGCATAACAAATAATTAATCCATTCATTGCAGATTCATATTTTGGAGCTTCATTTGCAAAAAAAATATTTGCTCCAATAATATTACCAGCTGCATAAAGTGAAAACCATAAAGATGTTGCAGTTGTCTTTTTAGTACTACCAGAAATATTTGCATTCATTAAAATCCAAGTAATAATAATTGGGGCTCCAACAATAAATTGTAACCAAGTACATCCAACTAATGCCCATTTATTTTCTATTGGAGTTAATTTTAATCCAATTAATCCACCTAATGGAATAGCATTAACTATAACAAATGAAAAACAACTGGTATTCTTAATATATAAAGAAAATATACCGAATCCAAAAACAACAATAAATTCAATTGCACCAGTTGGTAATTGTAAAGCAGTTGCAGTTAATCCACTAAATCCATATCCTTTAATTAAAGCTGATGAGAAATTAGAAACACCTCCATTAATAACACCACATCCTAAACCAACTAATGCTAACATCCAAATTGCTGGATCAATTAATGCTTCACGCATTTGTGATGTTTTATATTTAATTTCTTTTAATCCTTGATTATTTCTTGCAATAACATCAATTAAAATTGTCTTTTCTCTTTCAGTTAAAAATTTGGCTTGAGCTGGAGAATCTGGACAAATCCATAAGAAAGCTGCTGACCAAACTAAATTAATTAATCCAATAGTTAAAAAAATTAATTGCCATTTATTAAGAACATGACTTTCTGAATGTCCTAAAGCATATCCTAATAAGGCACCAACCATTGTAGAAATACCATTCATTGATAAAAATGTAAACATTCTAAATGGTTGATCTTCTCTTTTATAAAAAATTTGACACATATTCATACAATTTGGACTAATACATGCTTCAAATAATCCTAATAAGAATCTTAAAACTAACATCCCAGCATAGTTCTTACCTCCAACATGGGCAATTAATAAGACAGCCCATATAAATAATGCAACCCCAGTATATTTAGCAACTGGTAATCTTTGAAGTAAATAATTAGCTGGTGGTGCTCCTGCAAGGTATCCAAAATTGAAAATAGCTGCAACCCATGAATATCTATTACCTGTTAATCCAAGATCTTCTCTAAAGTTATAAGGAACTGAATAATTAAGTGAAAGCTTATTCAAAAATTGAAGACACTAAAAATTGTTAATTGCTGCAAAAAAAAAATTTTTAAATACATACGTATGTTACACAAAGAACTGGTAAAATTCTATAATCTAACTTCCTTCTGATGGCTTTGATCTCTGCTTCGATCTCTTCTTTTGATAAATTTTGGGCATTTTCATAATAATCTAATCCCATAATTTTATGATTTACCTCTGCTTCAATTTCTTCCACTATATTCCCATTCTTTTCACTATAATTACTATCACTTCCAACTTCTACTACAGAAGCCCTCTTTTCATCTTTAATTGACATGGTTAAAACTCTTTGATTTTAGGTCCCAGGTGGCTTATTAAATACGATTGTCGGTCTTATCTTATCGCGGACTTTATCAGGGTGGATGTTCCTGCATGTTGAATGAATATTCCGTTGGAATTTCCCCTTTGGGTTATAACCACCACTACTTACTATAAAGCAATCAGGTCCGAACCCAAAATTTCTTAGAATAGACTGGAGGAGTGGGGTTAAGTATATAGTAGATGACCTGTTAATTGAGGAGAAGATCTTGATATTGATCTTTAAATTGACATTGTCTTGTTGCTTGTGATATTTTTCGCTAAAAAAACTAATTAATGCCCGTGTTCAGCCCGACGTATATGCTGCTAAGAATTTTTCAACTATCATACGCGGGAATGGACTTCCATCTGCACCTATACGGTTAGATGTATATCCTACCCGAAAGATATGATAAGATCTCTTATCAAAAGCAATCTTGTCCCAATCGATTTTATCAAGTACCGTTTTTTTCTAACAGTAAAAATCCTCCATTGATACACGTCAAGCATTACTAATTCTCCTGTCACACTCGTGTCGTCGTACCTTATGACGGACTGAGATGAGATGAGATGAGCTTACAGTGGTCTCTTTTGCCCAATTTGGAAATGAAGATCTCAACGGTGATAGTGTAGATCTTTCACAGTAAACCTTCAGTGGATATTTCCACTAACGGATATTTCAAGATAGGTGGCCAGATCTTTACTCCATTGGTCTTTTCTTTTTCTATACTCCATTTCCTCTTATATCTTCCATTCCGATCACCCCTGGGTTTCTGCCCTCCGTCTCTCAGTATGCTCCCCAGTTTTAGTTATCTTCTATCCACCTAATCACGGAATTTTTCCATCTAGGATAAATTGATTACGGCACTGGAAAGCCGATCCTTTAAGACATGGTTATAAAGTATTCTGAATTCCTTTCCTGTCGCTATATCAGTTCTGTTATAGTCGATGCTTGATCAAAATATCATCATTGGCCCAGTCAATCAGACCAAGATCCCACCTCACAAACACTATCCATGAGTAGAGACTAGGGTACTGACTATGTAAGCCCAAATACCAGGACTCTGTTGTATCCTACTCTCTTATATATGATGGTTGTGTCTTATGTTTTAAAATCTCCCGAACTCATTACCAATTATTTAAGCCCCAAAGTTCCCTGTGTATTATATAATCTCATATTAAATATCCTGTACCTCGCCTAGTAATTTTCCTGCACTTAGGATTATATTTCAATCCGATCCGGGGTAATCGACTCCTATTGATGTGGGGAAGTCCTTGCCAGTATAAATGGCACCACCAGAATTTTTGAATTGTTCAAAACGGTGAGCAGATAAGTAACCTATTTAATTTGGCTTTAACACCCCACAATCGACCCCTATTATATTACTAATCTCTCCTCTTAAAACTTTTCAGATCTCAGCTGCGGTTGACATTACCCGATACCACTAACAAATTTTGAAACCTGCATCTAATTGGTCTCATATAAAATGTGGGGTGCGGAATATATTAACCGCAAGACATATAAAAGTTCCGAATTTCGTCGAATAAGTGAATTAAATTAATATTTATCAATTATGTCTTTACCAACTTTAAATTGGGGTATCTTAGGTACCGGTTTTGTCTCTACTTGCTTCGTTAAAGATATTCTTATTCCACGTTCAGATGCTCAAGCTGTTCATAATATCGTTGCAGTTGGTACTTCAAGTGTTGAAAAAGGAGAAAAATTCAAATCTGATCATAAAATTGATCCAAAAGCATTTGTTGGTACTTATGAAGAGGTTCTTAAACGTGATGATGTTGACATTATTTATGTTGGACTCCCAAATAACTTACACAAGAGTGTTTCAATTGATGCTATGAATGCAGGAAAACATGTTTTAGTTGAAAAGCCTGGTGCTATCAACGCTAAGGAATTCAAAGAAATGATCGAAGTTTCAAAGAAAACTAACAAATTCTTAATGGAAGCTTTATGGTTAAGATTTAGACCAATTGTTTTAGATCTTCAAAAATTATTAGTTCAAGATAAAGCTCTTGGTAATGTTTATAGAGTTATAACTGATTTTGCTTTAGATATTGGTATGGAAAAACCTGCTGAAAATGTTCATCATAGAAGTCCTGCTTCTGGTGCTGGTGCTTTAGTTGGTATTGGTCTTTATTGTTTAACTTGGGCAAGAGTTCTTTTAGATGATAAATTAGGTGAAGACCATACTCCATTTATTCAAAAAAGTATTCTTACTATTCAAGATGGTTTTGATTGTATTACTTCTGCTCTTATTCAATATGAAAATCAAAAACAAGCTATCATAACTTGTAACTTTTACAATGACCCATCACCAGAAATTGTTCGTATTGATTGTGAATTTGGTTTTATTACTGTTAATGGTCTTAATAATTCTATGCCAACTGAATATACTATTACTTATAAAGACAAATCAAAAGAACCAGTTACTAAGAAATATCCAATTACTGATGAAACTGGTCTTGGTTTACAATATGAAGCTGATTCTGTTGCTTTAGATATCGCTGCTGGTAGAATTAATAATCCAATTTGTCCTGTTGAAGAAAGTCTTCTTATCATGGAAGTTATGGATAAAATGAGAAAAGAAGGTGGTGTTAAAGGTAGTGTTGTTTACCCACAAGATAATTAAATTATATAAATTTAATAAATGTTGATAATCTAGTCCTTAAATATAATTGATAAGCAATCGTGTCTTTCCTTTTGCAGCCATATCTAATAGGGTAATATGCGACTGGTAATTAACGGACTTAAATTAGTTTAGTTTTACTATTGCTTATGTAATTAATTGTCTAGAGGATATTACTTGACTGGTAATTTTCATTTGGCCTGCTTAAGCTACCCCTGGGATCGGACTTATATGTCAAACTTTAATTCACGGGGCTTAGATCAGGGTTATACAAACTTAATTCACGGGGCTTAACCCCTGGACTACCCACCATTTCTTCTCTCTGTTTCTATTTATAAATCATACCAAATATAAACCTGGCTCCCCGTGAAACTCGAATTTCATCTCCTTTCAATCTATTCCACTTCATCGATTGTTCTCGGACCAAACCCTTGCCCATCTCACGGCATTATCCTAATCTCTTCCTCGATCTAAGATCTTTGCCGCATATAACACCGATTGAAATTATGCAATGGAACTAATTTAGGTGGTTAGAATATTCTACGGCAAAGTCTTTTCCCCCTCCCTTTCTATGTAGGAATCTATCAGAATGCAAAAGAAACTCTTTCCAATTATATCAATTATGATCAAAAATGAAACTTCATGACAAAAATGAAAAGATAGTCTATAACAGTTACTCTGAATCGACTTCCATTTCATCTGCTCCATTTCTTCCATATCTATCTATCATTTTCCATTTTCTCTCTAAAAATAGTTTTACCCGTTTATTTTTGTTTCGGCAAAAATTATGAG
This sequence comes from Yamadazyma kanchanaburiensis, assembly GCA_030555785.1. Taxonomy (NCBI): domain Eukaryota; kingdom Fungi; phylum Ascomycota; class Pichiomycetes; order Serinales; family Debaryomycetaceae; genus Yamadazyma; species Yamadazyma kanchanaburiensis. Next base: position 8,603 of record JANIVJ010000075.1, on the reverse strand, counting down.
CTCTTTCCTTTCCCCGTAAAACAATACATGAAGTACAATATCTATATCATCATATGGCTAAGCCTATAAGTAGCTTGTTTAGCCATACAAAAAAACTATAAATTGACCTTGGTTTCCCTATCTTTTAATCATCAATCATTTAGAACATTTTTAACTACTCAAAAACATGAAATTTTCAACTATTTTCTTAACTGCTCTTACTTTAGTTTCTGGTACTCCAGTTCCAAGAGAAGATTCATCAGTTCAATTACAATTTTTATCAGATGCTAAAAATTTTAATGGATTATACCTTAACGTCAAGCCCCCAACTGATGATGAAACTGTCTTACAAGTAACAGCTTCACACGTCCCTGAAAACTTTTTGAAGAGAGGTGAATCCATTTACTATATGCATCCAAGTGGATTAGTCGGATCAGAATGGAAACTCGGCGAAGACAATAATGATGTTGTAGTTCCAAAAACTGGTGGTACTCCTTTCAAAGCAGTAGAGGGCCATTTAAGTGTAAATGGTGTAACTGATGGATTCGTTATACTTTCTGAAGATGCTAAGTATGAAGTCAATTACTATGAAACTGATTTCCCAGCAGACGAAACCTATCTTCGTGGTAAAGTTGTTTATCATGAAGTCAATTAAATTATTTAGATTTGAATATATTGTTTACGATATCCTTATGTAGACTACTACCCATTCTAGTACTTCTATAATTTTCAACTATACTGATTTTTTAATATCTATTAACCACCTACTCAACATAATTTCACAATTTTGAATCACCTTCTCTTTTTGCATATTTTCCAGTGATTTTATCAATTTTTTCTAAACCTTATAGTTTACTTGTATATCACCGTCATTATTGCCAGTGAAAAAATGAATGGGTTTGACACCAAAAAGTTTTTCCCTACGTTGATATGGCAGATTCCCAACGACAGTTAAGAAAATACCAGAAAAACATGTGTCTTTCCTATTTGAATCAGTTACTATTTTTCTACGGAAAGAGAAATTGGCATTGAATCGTAAGCTGATGAAAGTATAACATTTTTAAAAATATACAGAGTCGTGTATTTCAATTATCAAATAATGGGTTTTACACCGAAATATATAGAATTTGATAACAAAGCGAATAAGGGAAAAAGTTTCCAACCTGTATCCTAATAAGCTTTAGGGTTATTCCTTCGTCATTTCAAGTATTCATTTTATAACAGTTCGATCGAAAGACTACTCTCCCTCTTGTATGCAGTACTAAAAGACCTCTCTATGTCTTTTTCCAGCTGACTTTGACCTCACTTTGATCTAATCTGCCAGATCTAGACTTCGGGCCCCCGCCGTTGATGCATGACGTAGTAAGAGTTAAATAAAACGGAAGCATGGGAAATGTGTCACCAAATTTCAAAAATACCAAGAAAGGCATCATCTCATCTCGTTTTTCATTCCGAATAATTTGAGTTTTTTGGGATCAAAAATACATGTATTAACGATAGATTGTATATTCAGTATGATGTATGTTGTTTTTATCTTTCACTTCATAGAAAGCTTCGTTCATCTGGTTGTTCTATTTATTACATAATCATTTTCATCTCAAATTTCACCTTCTTTTTGATGGATGTGACCTGCATATAATGTATAATTTTTCACCTCATAGACTGCCAGTTAGTTGCAAAGAAAAGGCTGATATATAATTAAACCATTAAGGGTTTCCAGTGTGTTTTCTTAATGGTGGTTTCAGATTATTTAAGAGATACATTCATCGGTAGAATTATATACCATGTCTCTGGACATAAATACTTGGGTTATAAAGAAGAAGCATACGGCTATATAACCTCCGATGATTATGAAAAATCAGATTTTAAAAGTATATCATCTGATTCAGATTGGATTATTGTCGGTTGGGATGGTGACGATGATCCTGAAAATCCACACAATTGGTCGCTTCTTAGAAGAAATCTTATTCTTTTACAAGTTTCACTTTTGACGTTAGCAGTTTATTCTGCTGCAGCCATGTATTACCCGGGTGTTGAAAGTATTATGTCAGAATTTGAAGTACCTAGAATACAAGCAATGCTCTCTATCTCAATGTTCGTCATTGGTTATGGCATTGGACCAATGATACTTTCTCCAATGACTGAAGACCCAAGAATCGGAAGAAATAATGTCTATATTTTCACCCTTTTCCTTTTCTGTGTCCTACAAATACCTATTGCTCTTGTTAAAAATATCGGAGGTTTATCTATATTAAGGTTATTATCTGGATTTTTTGCAAGTCCTGTTATTGCAACTGGTGGTGCATCTATGGGTGATGTAGTTCCATTACCATTTTTACCATTAGCAATGGCATTATGGAGTATTATATCAATTTGTGCCCCACCTGCTGGGTTAATCATTGGAACTGTTTTGCTGATAGAAAGAGATTGGCATTGGTACGCTTGGTTATTGTGTATGGTTTCGGGAATTGCGTTGGTTATTGTTGCTTTATTATTACCAGAAACGTCGCCAAAGACTTTATTATATAGAAAAGCCCAAAGATTAAGAGAGGCCACTGGTGAGGAAATATATGTTAGCTTGGGGGAGCTTGAACTAAAAGATATTAGTATTAAGGAAGCCATCGTTGAAACCCTATGGAGACCGATCTTGATAACTTTAAAAAACCCGGTAGTTTTAGGTATTGATTTGTACCTTGGTTTTGTATACTCAATAGTTTATCTTTGGTTTGAAGCATTTCCCATGGTCTTTATTGGCTTTTATGGTCTTCACCCCGTTGTTTTCGGTGCATCTGCTGCTGCAAGTATTGTGATCGGGGCTATAATTGCTCTCATACCTTATAATTGGTACTTAAGGAGAACTTTTACCGAAACATTAATGAAAGGTGGACAATACTCACCAGATTCCTTTTTAGAAATCATGATAATAGGATCTGTACTTTTACCTATAGGAATTTTCATTTTTGGTTGGACTTCTTCCTCTACCATAAATATTAGCGGACCTTTGATTGGTGCAGCAATTTTTTCAACTGGATCTTTTATTGTTCTTCAAACAGGCTTTAATTATTTATCAAGTTCATTTCCAAACTATTCCGCTTCTGTGTTTGCTGCCAATGCTTTAATCAGATCGTTAATGGCTGGTGTTTGCCCTTTTTTTTCTTATCCTCTTTTTGTGAACCTAGGACCAAAACGATTTCCAATTGGATGGGCTTCATCTATTATTGGATTCATTGCTTTAATAATGATATTACTTCCAATAATTTTGTATAAAAATGGTTCAAAGCTCAGGAAAAAATGTGATCTTTTGTATACTTGATACTTATGAAGATTGGCTGTATAAATTGTTGTTGTTACACTAATATGTCAGTGTATTGAATACCCGGATCTAGCAAAGAATGGAGTTATTAATAGAATACTAAGAAACTTAAAGAGAAAACACAAGCTGATGAGAAGGTAATATGTAGAAATGAATAAATGTTTACGATGATCGCTGGTGGTTATGTTTGTACAGATTCTAGTATATATTTTATGGTCTAGTGATTCTATCATACCCTAGTCTACACACACTATCTATTGTAAATGAGATAATTCCGCGTGCTATTCTCTTGTGGTCTCATTTTGTATGCGCTTTATCTCATTTTATGTATTTTACTCCAGTTTTGATATCTTAACTCCTGCACGTTACTTTCAACGCGACATGGCTTCTTTCACAAGAAGAGACTTCGGAACATATAGAATATACGAGACGGATACCATTCTTATTCCCACATCTATCAAGTTGGAAGGAGGTGGAAGATATATTGTCAATGGTGAACTGAGTCTTAAAAAGAAGAGGGTTCCTTTTGGTGATACTTCTACAAGACAAGAGAGAATCGATTACTACAAGTATCTAGATGATAATCACAAAAAATTATTGTACACAGAGAACAGATTCACTCCTATTCCACCAGACTTAATGATAGAAGATGTACCCAAAGAAGAATATTTTGTATGCTTTGGACATGGATATGCAGCTACCAAAGTATCTGGAAGACGCTTATGTCGAGAATGTAAGTTTCCTTGTGAAACAATGTGGCTATACAAGTTCGCCAACAACCACAAACCCCACTTTTTATATCACTCAATTCCTAAAAGTACCTCTTTATTCAAAGGTTCCAATACCATAGGCGAAAATATTCTGGGTGAGTTTCCAGAGGGAGTTGAGATCAAAAAAGTTGATGGTGGTGTTAGTGTTAATGGAACTCCATTTTCTGTAAAGAGAATTAAGTTACTATTGAATCATTTTGTAGATCTCTATAACTCTGATCTTATAGAATTGCTACGAGGAAGGAGTCAATCCGTTGAAGATGTTTATGGTAGGTTCATAAATGGTTGTCTGGATGAAGTTCGAAATAAAACCAAGTACTATAGTCCGTATTTCGATAACTCCACCTCTCTAGAAATTGCTTTTAGACATATTGATATATTTAGTAATCTTTATCAAGGCAAAAAAGAAGACTATGCCGCTTTATCTACTTTATTGGATAGGTTTAATAAGCTCTCTAGTTATATATTTTTAGCTATATATTTATCTGTTGGTACTCCTTATAGAAAGATCGATTTATTAACTCTCTCCTTTGCTAATCAATCACTGAATGTGAGACAAATGTTTTATATTGACTCTGATAAAAAATTAATTCTTAAGATGAAATGTCCAGACTCCAGAGATTCTAATTCTGATATTACTAAATGCGTACCTGCTCCTATTTCTAGCTTGGTTGTGCATTATCTTGTTGTTATTCGTGGTATAGAACTTACGGTTCTTGAATGGATGAAGCCTTCAATCAATTTCCCACCTCCTGTACGGATTCATGATGATGAAGAGGATGAAGAGGATGAAGAGGATGAAAAAGAACCTGAAGAAGATTCTTCTTATGACCAACTTATCAATAATTACAGAAAGTTTATATTCATGAGTAGCAGAGGTATTAAATCTAGCAATCCAGTGACTGAACTTTTGAAAAGAATCAGTCGAAAAGTATTAGGCCATGAGTATAATATCAGATCCACAAAACACGCATTAACTAGCTTGACTCTTGATCTTCTTACCGAAACAAAAGAGGGAATTTCTTACATTAATACAAGTGCAGGTCACCGTGATAAGGATACCCAAAAAATCTACGATCTAAAAGCCGAAGAACTTCAAATCAGTCTCTCTTTAAGATGGCATTCAAGCTTAGATTTGTATAAAAAGGAAAGGGTAGACATTGGAATCCGAGATATTAAAAGTGCTGTCCAATCAGAAATAAATCTGAAGATGGTTTACAATAATTCTTTACCCACAACTGTTTCTAAAATTCACTTCGGGAAAGACTTTGAATTCAGTGGTAATCAACAAATTGGAATTCTACAAGCTCTCTATGGTACTGATGATATGTTTTATGTTAGTGGGGCTGGTACTGGTAAATCACATATAATTAATTGTCCAATTTTTCTTGAAAAACAAAAGACAAATTTTATTTCAATTTTGGTTGTACCTTCTGTATCTCTTGAGCTAGGTGTATTATCAAGACATCTTGGCTCTCATATAAATGCTAAAGAATATACACCTGGGATGAAATGTGAAGAATTTTATCACAGTGATGTTATTATAGTCCAACTCGAACATGTGAAAATTTTTCAACAAATTCTTGAAGCTTTAAGATCCTCTCCACGTATAGTAAGAAGAATCCTCTTTGATGAAGTCCATACTTATCCCGATGAAAATGTTGATTCTCTAACAAATGTATTTACTCCAGAATATACTAGGGTCTTCTTATCTGGTTCGCTTTCTTATGGTTTGGAAGCGAACATGGCAAAGAAATTTGACTGTGGAAAGGACACATGCTACATTAGATCTGATTGTATAAAGAAAAACGTATATCATACATGGTATGAAGACCCTGAAAATGATTGGATAGATTGTATAAAAGATATTTGTAAAAAAACAAAAGGCTCAAAGTGTATAGTTTTAACTCAAAGCCATGGCAAAGCTGAAGAAATTTCCAAAGCTTTAGGGTGTTTGAGCTTCTCTGAAAGACTTTTGGTTCCTGAAAAGCAAAATGTGTACGCTGAATTTGTTGGTGAAAAAGATTTATTGATTACTACGACTTCCTCTCATGGTTTAGATATCGATAACATTAGTCATGTAATTTCTCTCGGAGATGTAGATCTTTTGAATTTCCAACAAACAGTTGGTGTTACTTATCGAGGAAAGTGTGATAAGGTGGCAAGAGTTTATCAATTTGGTAAAAAAATCTCTCGATGTGTAAATGAAACTTTATCCTCCGAATTCAATGGTGAGCCAAAAAACTGTAAAGATTTAGGTACTGTTCTTTGTAAATTCTGTAAGGGTGATACTTCTTCTCTCTATCTTCAAAGTTCTGATCAATCTAATCCTGTGAGCTCCGATGAGTCTGAATTCCACACTGAGGTGCCAATATCTGATACCTCTCCTTCTTCAACTGTAGGTCCCGCCACCGTTTCACCTCAAACATTTCGAACCAACCCTCTTCAAAGGCTTAGTAAAAGAGTTATCAGAGTCCCGTCTCCTGAACTACCTATTATATCTGATTCAACCAATCCAAATAATCCCACTGAACTTGCTAGTAGTCTGGCGACCTCTGCTTCTTCTTCTGATATAGAATCTTGTGAAACTGGTCATATTCCACTGGTAAAAAGGAGAAGGCTTTAGAATGTGTATTTATGTAGGGTATGTATTTTAACTCGACGTATGACTAGTAGATCGTATTCTCCTTTCATCTCTTCCACTTTATCAAGATCCTCCCCTCTCTGAAGGATTTATACTTGAACAGGAGAGTCCATAATAGAAGAACAAATGCACTAATCAACACGATGGTCTATTATGTAAGACTGATATGAAGTGATATTAAGTGATTAGATAAAACGTCTTATTGTCTAAATTGTTTAAATTGAGCCGCAGCAGTTAACTCCGATGAGTAGTGTGGCAATCACAGAGATGGTATAATTGAAGAATAAAGGATTGGAAGAAAAACACCAATGGAAGTGGTGGTACTGTGGAGTTCTTGAATAATGACGTAGGTATTCTGCCGGAAATCAGTCTGCTATATCATCAAGCTTTTGTATTAGTATAGGATAAAGGCATCCACCGAATGAACTGATCAAAAAGAAGTGGTGAATGGGGAGGTAGTAAGGGGAGAATTAAGCTACGGGCTTTATGATTATATGAGGTATATAGGTGAATAATTTAGGTGAGTGTGTAGAATAAATATGAATAGAGTGTGGACCATATTGGTAATTTTGACTCCTGTTAAATTGTTTCTGTTATATTCCAACTACTACTATAGTCTACAGTATCATTAATTTAAATCCATCTAATATAAACAGATGACCTTCAATTTTGTGCATTCCAGTGTATTCTTTCCAGTTTTCTCTAATCTCTTATTCATATCTTCTGCTTCTCCAGCTTCATCCACTATTTAAACGTCCGATTGCTTGTACCCGAGGTGATTGTTTTGGATGTTGACTTAATCAATAGAAGATTGTTATAGTAATATTATCTATTCTCTCGAAAATAGAGAACCGTAGCTATATTCAAGAAATTGGCCAAAACTACAAGAGTATGTGATTCTCGGGTGGCCAGAAAAATAAATCTGTGGAAGTTGTGAAGATGACCACCCTTAAAACAAATGTGGGTATTATGCAAGGATTAATAGAGTCATAATCAAATTAAAAAAGTGAGTGACCACAATCAAAGCTGAAATAAGCTAGCTCACATATAAAAGATATAGACAAAAGAAAATCTTACTTAATGTTAACGAATAGTAGGAATTAGGGCAAACCATCAAATCCAATAGAAAATTAAGCATAGCTTCAGAAACTTAATATATGAACCAAGAGAAGTTTTACCTTCAAGTGTTTCCTTAACGGGTGTGTAATTTTATAAAAATATAAACACAATATGAACACGAGAATACATCGAGCTTCAATTAGCATCATGAAACAAGACACCAATGGTACTATGACTCCATGTGAAGCCTGTGACTAATTTCAACAGATTGGCTACGACATTAAAACATCAGGTGGAAGTCATGTGATAGTCATCCGACATTGACGACATAGATACGACATTTAGATAATATTGATCTAAATGAAAGCTTATCAGTAGCAAATGTATAGTAAAGTGAGTCAATATAATAGTGAACAATAATTTAACATAAGTTAGTGAGTGAAGTAGTTAAAAAAGGAAAAGGAGATTGAACAGTTGTAAGAGTACAGTTCTATGAATAATACTAGTCTAATACAAGGAATGGTACCCACAAAAGAACTACAACAGAATAATCTTATCTTATACATGAAGCACATACTTCTTCTAATAACTACGCGAGCTGGAAGTCTTCAACTTCGATAATCTTTATCATGAATCTATAACAATTTAGAATCAATTTCAAAATAAGATTTGGAGGAAAGTAAGGGGTTCAAAAGTTCTAGTGTGAATAGAAATAATTACAGAAGTAATTGATAAATAGGAAAATTGTTGTAGGTATCAGAATTAAGCACATCAAAATAAATTGGAACAGAAGAATAGAAGATAGAAAAAGGGGGTATGAGTTATAGAATTAAAAGGA
>JANIVJ010000074.1:0-51020 GCA_030555785.1 Yamadazyma kanchanaburiensis | reverse complement strand
TTTTCTTCTGAAGGTTTTTAATTTCATTATTTTTCCTTGAATTTCGCTTTATAGATGCTATGGGCTGTATAGATTATATAGTGGTGTAGTGATATAAAATTTAGTACTAAAAAAAAAAAAAGCTTTCTAAAACCCAAAACTAGGACATATTTTCACATTTTAAAAATATATTTAGGTGAATAACCAATTTATGCATCTCTGGGAAAACTTTTGAGAACGTGAAATGAAATTTGAGAGTATCACGATGAATAATTCAAAATCTATGAAATCTTAATTAAAATCAGTAGAAAAATGGTGGGGTTTACATGATATACTCCTTGAAATAAAGTTTTTCGGAATATGTTTAATTTTCATCAATAGAATTAGCCTTAGGTTTTGTTTTACTAGTATTTTGTGTCAAAAAAGTGTAAAGGATTCAACAGTCGTTGTTCATAATGTCTCTCTCTATGGTTTATTAAACCTGAAAAAAAGCTCAAAAATTGAAATTTTCATGTACTATCAAACAGCGTCAAAATGAAATGGATGTCAAACGATTCCTCATAATAACAATAACCTACAATATTATATCAAGTATCATATTTTAACATCATCAAGATGTCGCATTATCGAATTTTGCAGCCATCATGAAAATGAAACGAGAAGATTACGAGAACCCAATTTTAATAGAAAAATAAATAAATAAACAGAATATTGAATGCTCTTTTCTGTATATTACAGAGACCCGTGGCACGATTTCTACAATTACTAAGGTTTGTCTTTTATTTCGACATAATATACATGAGACAGGTGTCTCTAGTCATGGATCTAATCTTCATCACTAATATCACTCAATTCTTCAACAGCAGCTTCAGTAGGTTCAGACTCAGGCTTGAGATCAAGCTTGAATCTAATTTTTGGTGCTTGTGGAGGTTCAGGTTGTGTAGGCTCTTCAGCTGGCATTAACTCATCAAATTCATCTTCTATATCAACTTGCATGTCATCATCTTGATTCTGATCTTGAGCTTGAACCGGTGTATCGACAGCTGGAGTAGTTTCAAACCCTGTAAACCCTGGAGTTTCACCTGGAGTTTCACCGGCTGGAGTACCACCAAATACAGGAGTCTCACCTGGGGTTTGACCAAACACTGGAGTTTCACCTGCTGGAGTCTCAGAATTCCCAAAAACAATCTCCATTCCTTCATCATTATCACTATCACTATCACTATGATTATTGAAATTGAATCCAAATTCAACAGTATCACCATTTCTAGTCTCCTTGTCTTTTTCACGTTTAGCTTGAGCTTCAAGAAGCCTCTCAATTTCAATTTTTTGTTTCTTCTTCCCTACTTTAACCGCCAATAAAACAGATTCTAATTCTTGATCTACCATATCATCAAATTCTTTCTTCTTTTCAATAGTTATCTTTTCAGTTGAATATGGCGAATAAAAATTTTCAACTTTCATATATAAATTCTTACTTCTCTTTTCACGTATTATTTCAGTCTCTTTCAACTTCCTTTCTTTTATATCTAACCTTTTTTTAGAGTAAGAAACAATATCAAAAGGTTTTTTAGTATTTTCTTGAGCTCTACGAGCTTCAGCTTGTCTATAAGCCAATTCTTCTTCATCTTCTGCATATTCTGGTAATTCTTGAGGTTTAAAATCTTCAAATCTTGGAATTGGAGTTTCTATATCATCATCTAATAAACTTAATCTACTTTCTGAATCACTATCTAATTCAATATTATCATCTTTATCTATAAGACTATAAAGAGACTTCTCTGTTAATCTAGATTCTTCGACTAATTTGATTCTTAATCTTTCCATATCTGTTAAAGTATCCATATATTTTGGAGTATTTTGAAAAGTATAATCAGGTGGTAAATCTGGTAAATATGATGGGATATAGATGGCCTTTTTGAAATGTCTCGGTACAAGATTAGTTATTTCAAATGTTTGATTTGCAAAGAATTCTTCACTAGATTCGTCATGTGATACTTTATCAAGAGAATTTAATTTTTTAATGGCTTGAACATTTACAAGGTCAATTTGTTCTTTTCTACGAGAGTACACTCTTTGGTTACGTACTCCTTCTATATAGAGCAATGTGTTGTCGATATTTCGTAGTTTAAACGCAAGACTTATATCATTTAATGAAGGTTTAGTTCTTCTTTGTGTCTCAGTTAATTTTTTAATGGATGAGATTAGATCTCCTAAGAAACTAATCGATAAGTCTGTGACAGAGTCCGTGAACTCTTGTGATACTTTATAGCCCCTTGATTCTAGCATCACGGCTATTAGTTTGGATAATTGGAAGTCTATTGGGGACTGATGATACTTTGAAATATTTTTTAAAGGAGGATGTTGATCTATTGAAGGAAGTGGGGGAAGAGGTGAGGTGGAATGAGGTCTTGATGGTGGGGTAGTATCAGATTGTGATGGAGGGGATGGATTATTGGATGGAGACCCGGTGGGAGATTTAGATCCCATTGGTTCTTGTGATGCCATTATTTAGATAAATGCGAGTGTCGAAATGGTATTGTGCGTGAGGGTTAGTGGTAATTGTGGGAGGACTGGAAGTAATTACTGCGAGGCTGGTGGAATATGTGATAATATTAGATTAGAATATAACCGAAAGCTATTTATTTATTTATGACCTAATTCTATGATTATTCTTCTTATCCCAAATTCAATATTCTCTCTCCATACTAAAAAAATCATTGTCACGTGACTACATGATAAAAGATAATGGAGGTTGGTGAGTTGGCTATTAATGATTTACCTCTATTTGTTCTTCCTAATTTCTCTTCGAATAAAATTTTGAGTGGTGTATCACAATATACAAAAACCACCACAGATCTAAAATACTTAAAAAAGATATTTATTCTAGAAATGCACAAATACTAACTGGATGCAAAATTTTAACTGGATGCAAAATTTTAACTGGATGCAAAATTTTAACTGGATGCAAAATATTAACTGGATGCAAAATTTTAACTGGATGCAAAATTCTAACTGGATGCAAAATTCTAACTGGATGCAAAATACTAACTCGGATGCAAAATTTTAACTGGATGCAGAATTCTAACTGGATGCAAAATATTAACTCGGACGCAAAATATTAACTCGGACGCAAAATACTAACTGGATGCAAGATTCTAACTGGATGCAAGATTCTAACTGGATGCAAAATTCTAACTGGATGCACAAATACTAACTGGATGCAAAATATTGACTGGACGCAAAATACTTACAAAAGACTTTCATTCTCAAAATATACAATCCCCCTAAATCTACAGTAACCCATATAACTTTCCAAACACCCCCTAACCCCTTCCTTACTCTTCATTATCTTAAATGGATCGCACACCACCAACTAATAGCTCTACATATAAGTAGAAAATTTCAGCCAAATTGTATAGTGCTAACACCAATCGGTCACTGTACATCCCACTCATACATGTATATTCCTATTTATCTTATTACATACTCCTAACCCGATAAAAGATATTCTACAGCACCCTGTACATTACCACCACTTCTTCTTAAAGCAGCGACATTTCTATCAAAATCAAAAAATCCCATATCGTTTAATTGACTTAATTGACTAGCATATCTTTCTTCAGGTGGACGACTATCTTCTTGAGCAGGTTGTTGTGGTTGTTGACCAAACATTGAGAATGGGTCCATTGGTGGCATACCACCTCCCATACCACCTAAAAGTGATGCAAATGGATTTGGTGGTGCATTACCAGTACCAGTATTTGAATCATTGGAAGACTCATTTTCTCCAGTAGGATTACCTGGAGATGGGAATGCACCGGCACCAGCACCTCCAGCACCAGCAGATCTACCCATATCCATCATTGATCTCATCATATCAGGATTTGACATCATTTGTCTAAAAAATGGACTTTGTAACATTTCCCTTGCTTGAGGTCCCATAGCTCTCAATTGAGGAGATTGTTCGATTAAATAATCCAACATTTGTGGATTAGATAATAAGGAATTCATACTTTCTTGAAACATTGGATTTGACATCATTTGTGACATTTGTTCAGGATCTGGCATTGGAGCATTCATACCACCATCTGGTCCAAACATTGAGGCAGAAGGTAATTGAGTATATCCAGCGTATCTAGCACCGGTTAATTGAGCCAATGGGTTGAATGAACCTGTACCAGCAGCAATATTTGAAGGGACTTGTGAAGCAGTAGAATTGGTGGTAGAACCGGAGGCAGGAGTTTCAGAGGTTGAATCAGTGGCTGGGGTGCTGGATGCAGCAGGAGCAGCTTTCTTTGCACTCTTAACAAGATGAACGGTGTGTCCAGATTGAATTTTGTATGTACTAATTAATTCAGCATCTTTTAACATTTTACCAGAATAGATTAATCTTTGAGAATCTGCTGGGATATCTGAGACCTTTGAGATTTCTTCTTTTAAATCTAATACAGTTGAATCATCAGATATTTTGATTTCGTGTTTGGTATCACCAGCACTTTTAACTATGATAGTGATTTCTGACATGATAAATAGGTCAGTGAAATATTCAGATCGAGTGATTGAGGATTGAGCGCTTTCGCGATAAGCAACGAACAAAATAGAAGGAAATAGAAGGAGAGATAAAAGAGGGGGTTATTAAAGGATATTCGTATATATAATTGACTAGTTCATTTATTTTGAACCAGTGACGTTTTCTCTATTTAATGATTCAATTTGTATACATAAATCGACTACAGATTCAGATAACGGTCTGAAAGTTACACCGAGATCGCGTTTGGCTTTGGACGAGTCGGAGGTAAAATGTGTCCCGACAAGTCTTTGACCTGGAATACCAATTGGAATTTGATTTTTAAATTCTTCAATTGGGAATTTGTCTCTTAAAACATCTACAATTTCTTGATTATCATAATCACCAGCACAAACCATATATCTTTGATTTGCAGCCAGTTCAGATTTGAGTGCTTGAATATGAGCGAATGCTAAATCTCTAACATCGACAAATAATGGTCCTTTTGTTGGAGGAACTTCTTTTGAAGTTACAACATTCCAGACCATTTTGTTACTTGTATTAAGATTTTCAATAGAATCAAAAAGTTGATCGTTCATTAATGGTCCAAAAACCATACTTGGACATAAAACTGTAATATCAAAGGAGCAATTTTGGTTTTTAATAAAATCCCATGCAGCATTTTCTGCTACGATTTTTGATGCCCTATAAGCGGTTCCAACATCCGGAGCATCTACCCCATCTTGATAAGTTAAAGGACTGAAATCTTGTTCTGTATAAATTTTACCTGGTTGCAAACCTTTTGATGCATCATAAATGGCTGCGAAAGATGAAGTTATAACAATTCTTGAAATCTTTGGTTCTTTTAATGCTGCCTTGAGTATGCAAGTAGTACCATTGATAGCAGGTTCAAGCAATTCATTAACATAATCTGTAGCAGAATAAATAAATGGTGAAGCTAAATGAAGAATCCCACTACACCCTATAACAATTTCTGATAATTCTTCTTCATTGGTTATATCAACGATACATCCAATTAAATCTTGTGATTTTCCACATGATCTTTTAAGTAATTCGAATTTCTCCTGAGATCTGGCTGCAACTTTTACAATAAATCCTTCATTTAATAATTGTTTAACACAATGAGCTCCAATAAAACCTGTACCACCAGTAACTAAAATTGTATCACCTTTTGTAATAGGTTTTTTTTCCAAAACAGTCATAAGAAAAGATAAGAAAAAAAAAAGCTTGTGGGATCTTTTTGTCTTAAGTGGTGAAAAAGATAAGATTGTATTTTGCGACGAGATCGGAGACTTTTATAATTCCGTTATCTTTAATTTTTTAAAATTTTAAATATATAAAGATACGCATTTTCTTAATTACATTAACAATGGGACAAAGTGAAAAAGGTAATAGAACAGTTGATGTTAAAAGCATTCATTCTGGTAGTAAAGCAGAATCAATTTCTGGCGTCTCTGTAAGTGCTGGGTCGATTGGTAGTATTTCTGGTGCGGGCCTTGGTGGTGCATACCACGATCCAAACTTTAAATATATTCAAGAATTTGATGTAAATTCTGATCCACAAGAGACAAGCTATGAACAAGTTGTTGTTAAGCTTATGAAACAATTTTTGTTCCCAATGACTTTTTGCTATTTTTTACAATTCATAGATAAGGTAGCTCTTAATTATAGTAATGTAATGGGTCTTCAACAAGATTTAGGACTTGTTGGTGACGAGTTCTCTAAATTGCCAATGTCATTCTTCATTGCTTATATTGCTTTTGAGTTTATCCAGCTGGGACTTATTCAAAAGTTTCCTGTTGCAAAAGTTCTTGGAGTTAATGTCATGATTTGGGGTGTTTTAACTGCTTGTTGTGCAGCCACTTCAAATTTTGCTGGTATTTTAGTGGTTAGAATTCTTTTAGGTGCTGCTGAATCTGCTATTGTACCATGTATGATGATCTTAACATCAAATTTTGTTGACAAAAAAGATGCTGCCTTTTTTACTGGTATTTGGTATAGTGGATTGGGTATTGGACAAATTGTTGGTGGTATACTTAGTTACTTATTTCAATTGGTTAGTAAAACTGCTCCTGTTGCTGGTTGGAGAATTATGTTCATTGTCATTGGTATAGTGAATATTTTAGCAGGAGTTTATGTTTATATCATGTTACCAAGTAACCCTTTAGAAAACAAGAAACTCACACCAAAAGAAAAGTATGTTTTATTAGTAAAATTATCTGAAGGTAAAATTGGTGTTACTGGTAAGAAATTTCACTTTAAACAAGTTATTGAATTACTTCTTGATGTTCAAGCATGGCTTTATTTAATTATTTGTGCAACCATTGCTTTTTCTTCAAACACAATTTCAACATTTTCAGCCGTTGATATTATCTCTTTTGGATTTACTTCAAAACAAGCAGCTCTTTTAAATATGCCAAGTGGAGTTGTGAGTATTTTTGCATCAATTACTGCTACTTATTTAATTAAAAAAGGTATACCAAGATATATTGCAATATGTGGTACTTTAGTTCCAGCAGTTGTTGGTGCAGGGTTAATGTCATTTTTACCAAAAACCAATCAAGCAGGTCTTTTGATTGGTATTTATTTAATTAATTTCATTACTTGTCCTTATGCAATTTGTATTTGTTGGGCTGGTAGTAATGTGGCAGGTAGTACTAAAAAAATTGGTGTCCAAGCAGTTTTCATTAGTATTGGTTTCGCTTTAGGTAATATTTTTGGTCCATTAAGTTATAGAGCTGTTGATGCACCAATGTACTTACCAGCAAAGATTTCTATGTTGGCAACTCAAGCTGTTAGTATTGTACTTGCTTTAATAATGGTATTGATCTATGTTTGGAGAAATAAAAAGAGAGATAGAGAAAACAATGATTCTGATGAGTTAGAAGATGCTTGGGCTGATTTGACTGATTTCGAGAATAAGAAATTCAGATATGTATATTGATAGGATTAATAGTGATAAAAACGGGATAAAGGTAATATTGTAGAATTGGGGACAGGGAAGAAGCGTAGAGTGAACAGCAAGAGAGAAGCGTAGAGTAAACTGAAAGAGAGAAGTGTAGAGTGAACAGCAAGAGAGAAGCGTAGAGTGAACTGAAAGAGGGAACCATAGCAAGAACAAATGAATACTAGAGTTACCAAAAAGAAGATATTGGCCAGTAGACACAATCACAGAATCATAATATCTATTTTTCTATTAACTTTACATGTGCAAAATGAATTTCAGCAGCAGTTCTCTTAATAAAATCTTCCGCTTGCCACAATGTAGCATCCATATGCATAAATGGATGTGGAACTCCTGGATATCTCTTGAAGACAACTTCATTACCATTGTCAATCATCTTTCTAGCATATGCTTCTCCCTCATCTCTCATTGGATCACAACCAGCAGTGAAAATTACAGTTTTTGGTAAATTTGTAAAATCTGGTGCAGTCATAATACTTTTAAACCAACCAATTTCTTTAAGTTGTTTTGCCTTTTCATCTTCATCTTTTGAGAGAGAATCCCATTTCAATTTATCAAACCATTTTAATCTTGCCCAATTTAAAGTGGGTGCAAATTCAAATTCTTTACATGATTTATATGGAGAATCTGCTGCCAGTCCATAAGGTTCAATGTCATCAATTTGTGGAGTTCCTGCAACACAAAGTTTTAATGGAATACCTGCATCACGTGAAAGATGACTTACTGCTAAACAAATGTTTCCACCTGCTGATACTCCACCAATTGAAATACTATCTTTTTTAATTTTTAAAGATTCAGCATTTTCATAGACATATTTAAGAGCTTCAAAACAATCTAATAATCCTGTTGGATAAGGATAATCTGGTACTAACCTATAATCAACATCTATCACACAATATTTTGTATAATCAGCATAATATTTGAGCACGTGACTTTCGGTATCTAAATCTCCCAACCCCCATCCCCCACCATGGAAATCAATATGAACTGGTAATACTTCATCACCAGTTGATTCAAGTCTATAGATTCTTAAAGTAACCTCAACTCCATCGAAGGATGGGAATTTGATATCCTTGAATGGAACTTCTGGTGCTGGTGCTGTACCATATGAATAAATTTTTGAATAGTTCTTACGTAAAATTGCTAAATCAATTGGCTTATTTGGGGTATTAGCAACATGTTCATTGTATAAGTCCACAAATACTGGATCAAGTTTACCTTCCATTGAAGGATGAATTGGATTAAGAGCTTCGTGTCCAGTCATAGTAATTCGGATTATTAATTTGAAAAATTATTCTATTACAATTATATAACAAATCGCAATTCTTTTAAGTCTCCGATGAAAATTAATTCCGCTCGAGATTTTCGTTATCTCTTATCGTTATCTCCGTTTTAACTTCTAACTAAAAGGGTGCGAATTTCGGGGACTTTTTCAATGGTATTAAGTACGGGCAGTTTGCTAATTAAATGAATTAATGACACAATCTAAAAAATTCATTATTAGTGGTGCTGGACTTGTTGGTTTATTACTTGCCCAAGCCTTGAAACAAAGAGGTATAGAATTTGTCCTTCTTGATAGAGATATTAATGTTCAATATAGAGAAAATGCCGGTTGGGCTATTACTCTTCATTGGGCTTTAGAAAATTTTAAAAATCTATTACCACCAGATCTTGCAAAAAAAGTTTATGATGCACAAGTACTTCCTGGGTTTCATGAGAAAGACACTGGTCGTTTTATGTATATTAATGCTGGTACAGGTGAACCTGTAGTTACGATCCCACCATCTAAAAGATTAAGAGTGAGAAGAGAACAAATTAGAAGAATTTTATTGGAAGGTATTGATGTGGAATGGGATAGTAAAGTCACGGGTCTTACACAAACAGACACTGGGGTCATGGTGGAATGTGCCAATGGTAAGACATACTCTGGAGACGTTCTTATCGGATGTGAAGGTTGCAACTCAATTACGAGAAAATTGATTTGTGAGGACGGAGAAGTTTATCAACTTCCGATAAGATTTTGTGGTGCTAAAGTTAAGATTACAAAACAAGAAATGGATGATATAGCTCAGGAGTTTGATCCTTTATTGTTTCAAGGTACAGTACCCGAGACCAATACATTTTTCTGGTTTTCAATGTTGGCTACTCCAGAGTATACTAAAGAAGATGATGGATATTACGCACAAGTTAATTTATCATGGAATACACCAGAAAATGAACCTTTTGATACAAAACAAGATAAAGCAGCTGCTATGAAATCTCATGGTGAAGGTTTGAATCCAAAATTAAAATGGTTAGTTGATCGTGCAGCTGAAGACCCTGAAGGAATGCTTGAGATTAAATTATGCGATTGGCCAAAAGTTGAATGGCCCCATCAAAATAAAATTTTGTTAGCAGGTGATGCTGCTCATGCTATGACTATGTATAGAGGGGAAGCCGGAAACCATGGTATTACAGATGTTACTGATCTCATTAAAGAAATCGACTCATACTCAGCTGGTAATCAAACTTGGGAAATGGCTGCAAAAAATTATTCTCAAGGTATTAAAGCTCGTGCATCGCCTGCTGTTTTACTTTCACGTCAAGCATGTATTGATGCACACGACTGGAGTAAAATTAGACCTGATACAGACCTGCCGTTATTAAGTATGAGAAAGAATACCAAATAGATCTGGGGAGTACAGAGTACCGAGTGGGGAGTGGAAGGTGAATATGAGGGACAAGATAGGGAAGTTATAGGTTACAAAAGATATATAGAATATATGTTAAATAGAGAATAAATCCGTCTGATACTTTTTATCCTATCAAATCATCTCAATAAGAACAAGCCTCTTATAGGTTTGGTGCCCTTTTCGATGCTGTTGAGTTCCTAATCTGGCGAGGTCCTCGCACCTTATCTTATCAATGAAGAGAGCTTGTGATAGGTGCTATAGGCTTAAACAGAATTGTGATGGAGATAGTACAAATCCCTGTAGGGCATGTAAGAGAGGGAATATATCTTGTACATTTGAAAGACCTTTAAGAAAAATCGGAAGACCACGTGTAAAGGCAGAACAGAAACAATCACCTCGCAAGAACAAATATAGTCATAATGCTTGTTCGAATTGCCGAAAAAGAAAGCTGAAATGTGATGAAGCTTGGCCAGTATGTCTGTTGTGTAAAAGGTTAGGTAAGGAATGTTCTGGTCCAGAAAATTTACCAAATGGGCAAGGTAACGTTGAGAAAGTTGCAAAAATCTTAAGTTCTTTTGGATCTGGTTTAGAAACTGTTAATGAATCTCTGGAACTGCCCGCTGAGAAGGTCAAGATAGATGATATGAATAGTATTGATTTGGTTGCAGATCAGGAGCTAGCGTATCCAGAAATCAAAGATCAAAGTGCCGAAAAAAATGGTAACCCTGCAGATCTTATCTCTATGAATCCAATAGCCCAAGAATCATTTCAAGCTCCAAGTCCTTTCCATCTTTTAGGTCTACTGCCTTATATATCTCAAGGTACACCATCCAATTTCCCTTACGTTTCTGGAGATTTCATGGACCAACCGATGTTTTCCCCTCAAGTTGATGTTATAGCTACAGATGATTTAATGGGGACTACTAATTCTCTCACTAATAAAGAACGTCTATTTTTCAATTCTCTTGTAAAATCACCTTCTTTCCCTATAGAAATCTCCTCGAAATATCCTCAAGTAGCTCAAGGTATAGACCCAACTCCTTCTCCTGAATTTACGGGATATGAAGAACAAAAAACTTCACTTTTAACATTTCTTGAAACCAAGGAGATCCCTTCTAAAGAACTCGAACTTTTGAAATATTTTATTATTGACGTATCAGGACTTCTCTTTGTTGATAAAACCAGTACCACTTTTTTAAGAACTGTTGTACCATTATGTGCTCAAGATACAAAAGTAAGGAACCCTATTTTAGCAATCTCTGCATCTCATCGATCTAATTCTTTCCCTGAAAACATCGAATATAAAAGAGATTCTGTAATATATAGAGCCAAATCTCAAAGTCATTTCATAGCTAGTCATATAAATTATTTTGAAGACTCTGAAGCTCTTCTTCTAAGTATTTTACTTGTTACAATTCAAGAGATTTTTGAAGGAAATTCACTCTATTGGGGGTTTGCTTTAGAAAATGTAGCTAAAATAATTCGTCAAAGAGGTGGGTTAAAAAATGTGAGTAAATTTGCACCTTTATCAGTTCAATTGTTTTGTTATCTTGATCTTATTTCTAGTTTAAGTACTTGTTCAACTCCTCATGTAGATAATTATGAATTTGGAGAATATGATGATGACCATATTGAAAAAATTCTTAACAGTAAATTTGGATTTAAATTTGGTATAGCAGGAGAGATTTTTAAGATCATCGGAAATATATCGACTCTTGCAAGTTTAAGAGGACTGAGATATTCTTCAGAGGATAATCAAAAAAAGTTCAATACTTTAGCAACATTGATAGAATTGAGGTTGCAAAACTGGTCTCCATCTTTTGATAGTGAAAAGTATCAAGTGGAAGAAAAGCATAGCAAGACAGTGTTATCTAACTTTACAGTAGCACTTCAATGGTCAGCGTTCTTAAGACTTCATCAAATTAGGAATGGGTATAATAGAAAGGATAGACGTGTAGAAGTTTGTTTAGAATTGATACTTGGTGCAACCAAACAAATTGAACCAAATAGTGATTTAGAGACTGGACTAATGTTCCCCTTGATTATGGCAGGTTCTGTCGCATATAAAGAACAAGATAGAAACTATATACTTAGTAGAATTCATAGTATTAAAGAACGGTTAAAATTCAGCTACCTTTTAGAATTTGAAAAATTGTTGATAAAAGTATGGCTGAAAGATGATCAAGAGAATCATTCAGTTAACTGGGCAAAGATTAGATATTTCGAATATCCTGGTTTAGTTATGTTTTAATATATGCACACATTTATTACTCTCTATTTATTATTTATAAGACTCTCAATATGTCCTTTCATATCATATCCACAAACTTCTTCTATAGTTAATTTACCTTTAATCTCTGCACTTGAACTCCATCCAATTCTTTCATTAAGATTTTCTCTTGCTCTTAATGAAGCTGCTTGAATCTTGGTAACTCTTTCTTTTCTTTCTAATTCATAAAATTTAAGTGCTTCTGCAACTGAAAGATTGAATTTTTTAGAAAATACGTATCCTATAGCTCCAGCATCTTCAAAAGCTGCAACTGCCCCTTGTGATTGATCTGGCATCATTGGATGTGCTGAATCTCCTAATAATGCAACTCCTTTATCACCAATTTCATTAGCTTTATAGAAATATGGTAATGGTTCATGAACATAAAGTCTCCATTGCTTAATATCATATCCACATTTAGTGAAAAGCTCAACTAAAATTGGGTCGAGTCCTGGACATGAAGCAATAAGTTTGTCAATTGACACGTCATTATTCCAATCATTTTTAACGTCCATATCCCCTGCTTCATAGAAACAATAACATGAGATAACTTCATTATTAGCACATGGTGAAAGAACAACTTTGAATTTAGTTTCACCCCAATATTCGATGGCTTCATTATTTGAAAAATCTGTAAGTCCCAATTCTCTAACTTTTTTAGTATCGAAAAGAATTCTAATACATCCAGAATCTGAGCTTTTGAAAACTGGTGTTATACCAATTTGTGGCTTGGTAAGAGTTCTGATACCATCAGCTGCAACAACTAAATCGACTGAAATCTTGAGTCCATTTTCAAATTCAACATTTCCTGTTTTATAATCAACTACAATAGCTTTATGATTCAATTTCAATTCACAAGGAACTCCTTCACCTTCAGAAGAAGTACAATATTCCTTTAGAACTTCATGGATATCAATCCTATGAAAGTTATAATATGGAAATCCAAATTTTTCAGCATAATCTCCAAGTGGGTATTCACCAGTGACAGACCCATCTTCCCATTTTCTTTTGATAAGTTTACGTAATATTACAGGTTTTGCTTTGTATGGATCAACTCCCCATTCATGAAGCCATTTACCTCCATTCGAAGCACACAGTAATGAAGCACCAACCTCTCCTGCATAATCGTAACGTTCATAGATTGTAACCTTATGTCCCAGTCTTCTGAGAGCAAGGGCAGAGGAGAGACCACCGAGACCACCTCCTAAAACAGCAACATTTAATGGTTTCCATTCGTTTAAAGTCATTTTTACGATTGGATTCTTACCAGAGGAAGAGATGATTTTATATAGTTTATCGCAAAATTAAAAGTCTCCGACTTGATAAGGAAAAAAAAAAAAAAAAAAAAAGATTTCGCTCACGTGATTCGGTTTTATATGTTTTCATTAAATCTCTATCCATTACCCAAACCTATACATATCTACATAAGGACATAGTCCAAAATACATAATTCCACTTCTCTAAGGGAATTATATCATTTTTTCACTTCTACTCTGTGTGAACACTCTAAACATCCGTAACCTTCTTCACCATTTTCGAAAACCACTTTACCTTTGTTTAACATTAAAGACCATTCACCTTTAGCAGGGATCTTTCTACATGAATCGTTTAAACATCTGGCACCGGTTTTCTTATATCTTAAACCACAAGAATTACATAATTGACCTTCTTTACTTGACCAAGATGGTCTCCAACAAGGCGATTGATCTGATCCACAAGAAATACAAATTCTGGGAGGGTTTGATCTTGTTGGAGATTTTAAAGCATCTGATTTAACTTTTGCTTTTGCTGATGGTGGGGTAATAGGAATAAACTTTGTGTGTTTTTTAGGTGGTGTTACTGGTTGTTCGTATGAATATGGTGGTGGTGGCACACTCATTACAGTAGCTTGAGGGGATGCTATGAAAGGATATTGTTGATATGGATATGGTTGATAATATATTCTCTCTTGTTGATGGTGGTGGTGTTGTTGTTGTTGCTGTTGTTGCTGTTGCTGTTGTTGCTGTTGTTGTTGTCTCTCTCTATGAAGTCTCTCTTGGATTATTCTCTCCTCTCTTAGCCTTTCTTCTCTCATTCTTGCCTCTCTAAGTCTTTCTTCTCTGATTCTCTCTTCTGAATAAGGAAATAATGGAGGAAAGTCTCTTTTAATTGGCTTATTAGATAATTGAACTAAAGATTCAGCTAATTCCAAATATTCTGGATATCTTTCTACATCATTAAGATAAGTTTTGTTCAAATAAGTATAATTTGATTCATAAGGGAAATTTATCTTTCTTTCTTGTTCCATGTTTATTGGAGGCAAAACAAGTTTTGAAATTTTCAGATCAAAAACAGGTCTAGTAGCAGATAATTTTGCAGCTGGATTACTTAAAGTATAATTATTTAAATTACACAGATTTTTTAAACCATATCTCCAATTTTCATCATTTGGTTTATAAGTATCGAAATAATCCAAAGAAGTTGTTGGAGTAATTGGTTTATTAATATTTTCTTTGAGTACTGTTGAAAAACTTGGTAAAGTTATTTTTGATTTTTGAGTTATTGCATTAGCTGCAATAGGACTGGCAGGAGCGGGGCTCACGGTACGTTGAACAGGACTTTCAACAGGACTTGCAGAAATTGTTGAAGATGAAGAATCTATCTTTTTATCTCTTTCTGTACCAGGACTTAACAGTCTAGCCCTTTTGATTTCAACTCTTGGTGGAGTTTGTGGTGGTGCAGTTCTACTTCTTTTTTTATCTTGATGAATTTCATCATCTGTAAAACTTCTCTTTCTTGTTCTAATCCTATTTTGTTCAGAACTAACTGAATGTTTAAATTGGTTCATTAAGGCATTAAAAGATCTTGACCTAATATGTGCTGGCTGAAATGAATGATTTATTTGATTATTGTACATACTAGTTTCTACACTCATAATATTTTTCTACTTAAATATGGATGAAATTTTTTTTGTTATGCTGAACGATAGTTGGTTTTTGAAATGATTGGAATCGTTAATTATTAAAAAGAGTGTATTTATTAAGTGTACTAAATGAATGAAAGGTACAAGAATTAAAAATTATTTATTTGGCCGTAATCTAATTTATATATGATCCATAATCCAGCCTCCAGACTAAAAGTTTCTAACAATAACACATCTGATTTGATCCAGCAGAATTGTCCCGTTTAGGCAATTTGATTCCAGCGAACATTTTTAACAATAATCGGGTCTTATTTTAGGACTACCAACCAGCCAATTTTGATGGCTGGCTGCGAAATGAGATAGCCAGCCACTTTTTTAGACCCTTGACAATTGGTGATCTGGGGAGCCGACAAAGACTTTAAGAGATATGGGGAACTGTTAACAGATGAAATGTGTTTCTTTATGTCTGTATGTAAAGAGTTTTTGGATTTATCTGCTCATTTTTTAAATTTTTTGTATGTCCTCTGCCGTATTTTTGTAATGGCTGGTCGCATCAAATTTACGACAATTTTGGTGACATAACTTAATGCACCTCGATGCATAAGTAATCGGGTTATTCTTAAACCTCGATCCGAAATTTCTTAAGGGGTCAATAATCATATATTCATTTAACTACTCTAACTAATCTATTTCTTAATTTCTTCTTCACCTTTTTGTTCGGCCTTATTTGCAGCTAATCCTCCTGCAACACTACTTGCAATATGCCCTGCTTGACCAAGATGTGCTTTATCAGCTAATTTACCACCTCCCATTGATCCAGCAACTCCTACAGCAATATCTTTAACAAAGTTTCCTTTTCCTTCTGGCATTTTGTAATGACGACACACTTGGGGTACGGCTAGCTTTTATACCCAAAGATTTGATAAAAGTATAATTGCTGATTGCTGTGGGTATGAAATTTGTGACAATTATGTCACAAAAGTGTCAAGATTAGATTGCTAATGGTCCATGGTGTACTTACCAGGATTATATTAATAGATTATTGCTCGTAGTGTTTTTACCGATATAATGTCGTGAATAAATGTCGTGGGATCCAGATATGTCGCGGGTTTAGTCTCATCTCTTTGTCGCAGTTACTATTGAAATGTCTATAATGAACGATCCATGTAAGTATTTCTATGAGACATAGCTATCCGAATCCATTTCTCGTGTTGCCAAAGTTTCATCATTTAAAGGTCATCATCCTTGATGCCTCGGCCTTCTCCCCATTTTTCTGAAATGTCTCACTAACTTTTAGCTCAACCCATTGAACCATTTTTAAAGACAGTTTTAACATCTTTAGATAGTAATAATAAGACATTTCCAAATGTCGAAGCATATGCGACACAGTTTGCTAAACAACTTAAACCTACATCAGGAATTATATTAAATGGGAATCCAATAATGTCGTCAGATCCTAAATTAGAATTTCAAAAAAAATGGCTAACAGCCCCATTAACTTCACATCAAATTACTAATTTTGATTGTCATCTTGTGCCTGGAGCAGGGATCTTCATTATTGGAGTTACAGGAAAAGTAAGATTTGACGAGAGTGGTAATAACAGATTAAATGAACTGGCTGATTTAATACCTTCTAATGAAGTTAAAAGAGCAGTTTGGGGGTCATGGTATGGATTTTATCTTAACTTGGTAGTAGATGAAAATGTCGTAAATAATAGTGAAGGTGAGGTGATAAATAATTTTGATTATAGAATTACTTATAAGCCAAAGGATAGTGTTGTACAAATGTAGTGTATATTAATAGATAATGAATAGAGAGAGAGAAAGGGAGGGGGAGAGGGAGAGAAGACGGACCAAAGAAATCTCCATTATGGCATAATATATATCAACTATAACTTATCTAACCTATCATATTTTCTATCTAATCTCTCCTTCACCCTACTCACCTCTAATATATCTCTCCAACAATTCACCCAAGTAAACCCCCGAATAGAATTCTATTTCTTCTGTATAATCTTTATTGGTGATCTTCTTCAAAGCTTCAACGACATTCCAAGTTAAAAAATTATAAAACACCAAATCCATTTCAGATTCTTCGAAATCATCGATTTGAAGTGATTCTACGACATTCGGAACCGGGAAACTTATCAATGGTTTATGAATAGTATCATCACCATCACTTCCAAAATCATCATATGTTTTGTACCCTTTTGTAAGTTTAGGTCTAACCAGATCAATATCACTTGGGACTTTCTTAGACATTGTATCAAACGGGAAACGACTTTTTACTTCAATGTCTCCAAAGACATTCTTTTGTCTGGTCAAATATGAAAATTGGTTCGTAGGTAATAAATTGATATACCTTCCCCCATTCAACACATTTGATACTTTGAGTACAATAGATTTTGGTAACTTGATCTTTGCCCAATCATTATGAAATGGTGATATAATATACTTTGTATCAATAGTGAAATTCCCCTTATATAAATCGTACCTCACAGATCCAGTATTTATAATAATACTTCTCTCTTTTGTACCATTGATTTCTAAGGTCGGTAAGACTTTATCTGTTAAGAATTTAAAGAGATTATTCTTATGATCTATTGGAACATAATCCATAAAATAGTTTGTATCTACATGGCCTATATATTCATTCAAATTCAATGACTTTCTTGTTTGTCTAATTAAGTCTTTAATGTCGTCACCTTTCTTGGTTTGAAAGTCGGTCTTGTTTGTATGATGAGAGAAAGAATCTTGATTAAAATCTATGTACGATCTAAAGAATTTATTCAATCCTTCTTTACTTTTATCAATACTTAACCATCCTACAGTTTCACAGAATCTTCCACTTTCTAAAGAGGTCAGATTTTCATCATAAACCACAAAGTCTCTGATATGACTATGACCTCCAAAGTATTGAATAATAGTTTCTGGGAAATATTCACGAAGAATATTATGGACGACATCAAGCTCTTTCCATTGATGAGTTATTGGAATATGTCCAAAAATTACGACATAATCGACACGATCTTTATATTTTTTTAAAATGTCTAAAAACCATTCTTGTTTTACGACATCTTCAATTGGGGTTACTCTTGTTTTAGCATTATTCCTTTTGAAGTCAAAAAGAAACCCAAACAGTAAGACTTTGAACTTGTTAACCTCGGTTTCAAAGTATCTATACTTATTTCCAAATGGGACAAATGTCTCATTCACAAGAAATTCGACATTACTTGCGACATAATTCTCTTTATATCTATCTACAATCATGTCGTACTCTAACTGGGAATTCTCGATCTCATAAAGTTCGTGATTCCCAATAGTAACTAAGTCATAATCTTGTTTCATAAATATTGGTAAGGATTTTATACCATTGGGAGTTGTGATATCACTTAATCCATTCCCATCATGTTTATCACCAGTATCGACTAATAATAAATCCTGACCGTTTTCATGGGCTTTCTTTTTCATCTGTGTCGTAAACGAGACAAAGTCTCCCCAATTTGCATTGTAGACTTTTTGATTAAAATGTCCTGAATACCAACCATGCGTATCAGTTGTATGAAGGAAATTGATGTCGCCCCATTTTAAGTCTCTGATGATTCCAGTTTCCCAATCCAGTTGGGGTGTATTATTTCTATGATACCAGAACAGCCATTGGCCAAAAGTCACCAACGCCAAAAACAAAATCAAGTATCCTTTGAAGTAGTCCATGGCTGATAAGCTTATCGCGACTACTAAGGTAGAGTAATGTCGCAGAGTATGAGATGTTAAAGAAATGTCGCAATGTCTTACGGTGAAAAATTTTAAATACTCAAGTTTATTATCTACATATTATATTTATAAACCACTTTGAGCTCTTCTTCTGTCTCTTTCTTCAGAGATAGATAATTTGATACCTTTACCTTTTGGTAAAGAAACGTATGGTTTACCAGCTTCAGTACCAATAACGAAAACGTTAGATAATCTGGTAACGAAAGTGTTTTCTAAAGAATCTTTAATGTGAACTAAATCGAAACCACCTTCATGTCTTTCTCTGTGAGTAATGACACCGACTCTACCCAAGTTACGACCACCAGTAACCATGACTAATCTACCGGTATCGAATTTGATGAAATCAGTAATTTTACCAGATTCTAAATCAATTTTAACGGTATCGTTAGCTCTGATTAATGGATCTGGGTATCTGATAGTTCTACCATCGTGGGTAACAACGTATGGAATACCTCTTTTACCTAATTGAACTTTCTTAACTTTACCTAATTTGTAAGAAGCTTCTTCATTGGTAATTCTGTGAACTGCGAATCTACCTTTGGTATCGTAGATTAATCTAAAGTGTTCGTTAGTGGCTTCTAAGGTGATGACATCCATGAAACCAGCTGGGAAAGTAGCATCAGTTCTAACTTTACCATCAACTTGAACGTGTTGTTGCATTAAAATAGCTTTGGTTTCTCTACCGTTTAAAGCATATCTTAATCTGTTTCTTAAGAAAACAATTAATGGTAATGATTCTCTTAATTTGTGTGGACCAGCTGATGGTCTTGGAGCGTAAGTTCCGGACAATTTGTCCAACATCCAGTGGGATGGAGCTGCTAATCTCTTCAAATGTTTCTTTGGTCCTCTAGCCATGTTGTATTGAGTGAAAAAAAAATCTAATGAGATTAATTTTGAGGTGAAAAATGGATGAGGGCTGGAGCCCTATGACTGCGAATTGCCATATGGAGTATAGAGTATGTGTATAGAGTATAGAGTATGTGTATAGAGTATATAGAGTATGTATTGATTGTGTGGACTTCGAGTTGCCTCTGTTATTCTTGGTTACAGGGGTAATTGCTTAGGTGTATGGATGGTGGATTGTTATAGTGGTCCTCATGGTATACTCTATCAGTTGTACACATAAGACTGGGATGTAGTCTGTACTACACAGGTGTCTGTAATTAATGATAATAGACACTAGGGTTTCAATACTTCTTCTGTTAATTCCCTTGTTTAGACTCTGGCCATTCCATTCTTTTTCTTTGGATTGTCTTAGCTCTATTTTACTTGCACATCACCATTTTTGCAGCCATGCCCTCTCCCCTCTCCCTCTCCCTCCCCTCTCTGTCCCTTTTACCATATATTTAATATACACATTTATCTCTTCCAAAACCAATTCTTCTTAAAAGCCCCTAATTTCTCATCCAATTCTTCTTCTCTCCTATTTATCATATCTAACTCATCTTCTAATGTCATATTCTTTTCTGTCTCCATCTTATTCTCTATTAATAACTCATCAATTTGATGGTCGATATTTTGTGGTATATCAACTCCTTGATCCATCTCATTAACCGCCTTTGTGATGGTATCGATTTCTTCAGTAAGTTCTTGGTTTCGACTTAAAAGATCTGGTAGTTTCACCTTGAGATCTATCAATTTCTGTACAACTTCTAAATGGTCGTTATTCAAGTTATACAAATCAAGTTGTAGATACTTAATCTCATTTCTAAGCTTACCATTACTTAAGTTCAATCTATTTATGTCTACGAGTTTATCATTATTACTTGCATATATAGTTTCAAATTCAGCTTCAAACTTACCTAACATATTGGGGTCAAGATTTATAAAGTCCTTGAAGATCAAATGAGTATCGTATCCCCCAGTTTCTGTCGTTCTCAATATATCAAGAATATTCTTTGTAAGAAATTCAAGTAAGGTATCAAACTTAAGTCCTAATATCACCTCTTGATTCAACGCCATTAATCTAAGACCCAACTTCAACAAGAAATCTACACCTTCAAACACTAAGAAATCATAGATTCTCAAGATTATATCTATAGGAAATCTATAACTAAAAAGTGTTAGAAACCATTGACTTGCAAAAGAATTTGAACGGATTCCTTGCTTTATCAAATGATTAAATAATCCTGGTAAATAGATCTCCATTAACCTATCGAATTTATAGAGAATCATTTGTAAACCTTTCATATCATCAAGATAAAAAGATCGAAGATTATAATCATTCATAAGACATACAAAAAGACTAAAACTTTCAATCTCAGGTAATTTTAGAATTATTGGACTTATGAGAAAGATGAAACTTTGATTATAACCGATCTCTTCATCATATTGACTATAGAGTTTAAGGTTAGTGTAGAGTTCAGAGATCTTATCGTATTTTTGTAAAGAGTTATAAAAGCTATTTCTGGTGATATCCTTTTTAATTTGACGTTCATGGATAGAAGAAGATTGTTTATTCATGAGGTAGAAATCGTTAAGGGAAGACGAGGATTTAGAAACAAGTTGCCAGATTACTGTACGAAGAGAATCTGGTACACCAGATGAGAGGAGATCATCTACTAAATCAAGGAAAGTGGGGGAGAGGGGGGAAGTATTTGATAAGGTATCTATGACATTTGACCAGGATTCCCAGTCTATGGACTTTGAGTGATCATTGATTGTTATTGCACTCTTAAGGTGATTAAAGAGGGTGATGGTGTTATTGAGGCCATCACGGATGAGAGTTTGGTCAGGTTTCGATTGAAGTAATTGGGATGTTCTTTGTAGGTTATACAGGAGGAGGGAATTCTTTGAAGGGGGGAAGGAAACGGGGGAGAAATTGATGGGAGTTTGGAGGAGGAGTTGGTCGAATATTGGTTGACGTGGGGGAGGGGCTGGGACTGTCAGGGAGGGGACTGACTGGTCTGGGACGGGAACTTTGTCTGGGACGGAAGCTTTGTCTGGGACTGTCTGGTCTGGGACGGGAACTTTGTCTGTGTCTATGGACTGTGGGCCTGTCTCAGGGTCTTTCTGGTCTACCTCGTCTGTCTTCGTCTCATTTATCTGGTCTACCTGGTCCAACACTTTCAGCTCTTCGGTCCCCTGTGGATCTTCCGGAATTGCTTCTACTTTATCCACCTTCACCTCTCCATCCACTTTCCCTTCATCTATCTCCCTATCATTGTCTATATCTCTACTATCCATTGTGCGAATATATTAACTACTCTAACTAGATAAAACTGATCTACTTACTGTCGTGTCCAGACCTGAAAAATCTTGACTATCAATAGTATAAGACTTTAACCCAAAATTAAGTTTAGGTCCTGCCTTAACTATTTGGTTTGTGTTTATTTGTTCAATATGTGGGGATTGTGTTTCACTAACTTCAAGTCTATCAACTCCTTGTTCTATTAATAAATTCATCAATTCTGGTTTTGTAAGATTATCGATATTAATAGAATAATGAGATCCTAACACCACAGGAAAGTCACCAAGAGATTGAATTGATTTAAGGGTTGAAAGTGATGATGTAATGTTTTGAATTTGGGTTTCAAGTTGTGAAATAAGTGATGAAAGGGAAGATTCAGATTTAGGACTGGGGATTGAGGTAGGAATAGCCACCTTAATCTTACACCCCATATTTGTATAGTCACCAGTCAAGGCATTATAGTACTTGGACATGTCAGTGATAGGTGTGAACTTTGTAAACACAGATAAGACTGGAGGAAGCGTTGAGTCAATTAGCTTTGATCTATAGTAGGATGAGAATTTCTGACTGAAAAATTGGCCAAGGCCAGGACTAGGCCAGCGGCCAGACAAATGACTAGACAAAGGGGTGGATGAAAGACCTGCTGCCAATCCTCTCCACTCTATGGCCCTGGCTATTGAATACATAGACTCATTACTAAACCTTGTCAGTGAAAATTTCACATCGGAAGGAGTGAAATTGTAATTTCTTAAAGATTTTCTTTTCACGGGAATTGGAACTCTAACAGGAACACGTTGACGAGGGGCTAGTTGTTCATCTAAAGCATTAGCAAGGTCATCTAAGACCCTTTTTGCTTTTTGTTTAAGTTTACCAAGTTGTTTAAACATGCGGAAACCGAAACGGGAATGGGTGACATAAGTGATAAGGAAATGGGCGGTACACGAAAAAAGAAAGAGGACAGGCAAAGGCTGAGGAAGAGGACAAGAGTCTAAGGATAAGAGGGTAGGAAGACTAAGGATAAGAGCTGGAGAGACGAAGAGATGGAGATGTAGGCTAAGGAGTAAATGAAGTAGACACTGACACAAGCCACTCCATCTGTAAAACAACCCCGATGTCTCCGTTTGTTCTCGTCTTGTTCCTTCGCTTAGGTTCAGTGTGCATATTCTCACCCAGACAATGCACCTGAATCAAATCGCTCATCTCCTCTCCTCTCCTCTCCTCTCCTCTCATCTCTCCTCCTCTCTCTGTCTCTACATCTACAATTTCCTATCTATCATATCACATTAAATATTCATAACTTCGTCAAAAATTGAAAAATCTTCATCTCTTTCTCTCTCCAACTTTATCTTCTTATGATCTGGACTTGTTGGTTCATCAAAATTTAAATAATCTTGAAGTAATTTATCATTAAAATCGTTCGATTGAATCAAATTCAAATTCATTTTAACTTCACTCTCATTAGAAAAGATTGAGTAAGTTGGAGATTGACTTAGAGAATTAAGATTTGAGTCTATATAATCTGAATCTTCAAATTTTGGAGATTTAGCGATTGGCATTGGAACTGATTGACTACGTGGTGTAGGTCTTGAGGATGGGATTGTTAATGATGGGATTGAACTCATTGTAGATATTGATTGAGATAACGAAGTACTTGAAGATAGGTGGGAAGCGATGTGGGTGTGGTGGTTGTGATTGTGGTTTTGATGGGGTGTTAGATGGGGGGTATGATGAGGTGTATGAAGGGGTGTGGTGTGAAGTGACAGAAGACCTTGAACTTCGTGTCCATCCACTTGTTCTTGTTCTTGTTCTTGTCCTTGTTGTTCTTGTCCTTGTTCTTGTCCATTACCCTCTTCTTCTCCCTCTTCCCCATCTACCTCTCCGTCACCCTCCCCTTCACTAACTCCCTCCATATCATCCTTCCCTTCCCTCTTCCCTAATACTCTATGATGTCTCAACTTATCCTTAAATCCTCCCTCTAGCAACAGGTCTAAATCATAATCTTGTCCCAATAAATAATACAAGATCTCTTCTAACCCCTTAACCTTATTTTCCATCTTGGTTAAATAATTTCTAGTTAATGGAGATCTCACAGTTCTTGGACTATAGCAACAATTCCAATCATGGGTTAAACATTTAGTACATTTTGGATATTGCTTACTACACTTTAACTTTCTTCTTCTACAAGAATCACAAGCTTGTTCAATAATTGGTCCCATTTTATTTACTTGAAAAATTTCAAGGGATTGTATGCAATTTATATTTTTCCGATCCCCGAGCCCCGAGATGTTACACAAAATTGTTGACCTCAACAATAAAAAATTCTTCGTGGCTCATGGTTTGTAGTATTTATTGGTTAACTATATAGGTGTTA
The DNA here is from genome assembly GCA_030555785.1 of Yamadazyma kanchanaburiensis. Taxonomy (NCBI): domain Eukaryota; kingdom Fungi; phylum Ascomycota; class Pichiomycetes; order Serinales; family Debaryomycetaceae; genus Yamadazyma; species Yamadazyma kanchanaburiensis. Next base: position 26,367 of record JANIVJ010000074.1, on the reverse strand, counting down.
CGTAATCACTATGTAATTTACTTTAGACTTTACGTATTTTGGGTACTAGTCTTTTCCTCTAAGATTTTTCATTAATTTCTCATCTCATTGCCAACAATCCTTCCCCTCTTTTCACCCATTTTCTTTTTCCTGGCTCTACCCTCGTAGATATAAGTCCGAGATTTATGATTTTAATTTTTGTTTTAGGTGTTCAAATTTGATGTAACGTTTATTGACATGAAATCTTGGACACCCATGTTCGGATTTGCGATACATATAGAACCTATAGGAGCCTTTTATCTATTTAGATCTATGCGCATATATACAGGATTTTTCAACCACCTGGTACTTTTGGCCAAGCGATTTCGGCGGGTTATTACAGAATACAGGACTTTGTATTATTAGGTATATAGTCGGTATGTTACTTCTCCGGGCCGTCTGATTCTACCGAGCAAGGTACAACACTTATGATTAGGTACTCGCTAATTAAGGTACACCGATCTTCGCATGTTGCACTTATTGGTGAAGGCTGAAACTGAACCAGAGGCTGGGCCAGAGGCTGGGCTTGATTGAAAGGTTACATCGAATGTTCTAAGGGGTGAAGTTTTCTGGTTGGTGGAGTAGTCTGGCTTGATCAATCCATGTTTCTGTCTACACTGACTTCTTCTAGCGACTATTGTCTAGTTATTCCGATCTACGCTTCGGTGAGCTTGGTGAGTTAATCCGATGCCTCATGTCAATGATGCATTGCATGAAATTGTCCTGATATAGAAGGTACTAGCCACTATCTTGTCCTCTGATCTAGTATGCCTCTGGTCACTAGTCCAGCCTCTGGTCTCTAGTCTAGTCTCTACTTCCTAGCCTCCAGTCCTACTCTCTAGCCTCTAATCCTACTCCCTTGCCTCAAGTTCCTCTCTATTCCACCGTCCCTGCGTCTCAATATCTCTCGGCACTTTCTTCTCGGCTGTATACATCTTTCACATTCATCATCTTTATTGCTTCTTTGTCTACTCCTCAATCTCCCCATAACAAAAGCCTCGTTATGCCGTACTTACCGTATCGTAATTACCATCCGTTTCTACCTTATCTACCGTATTAACATCCGTGTCTTCCTTATCTACCCACCAAATTCCTCTACACATGTGCCTTTTATGCACCTACAAGCCTCTTGTTTCTCCTCTCTCGTTCTTCTTCTTACTCCTCTTACACACCATCATCATCATATACAAACCCATTGACACTAGCATAGTCTGGTGCATACCTAACATACCTATCATTATCTGGAGGAGTCTCTAACTTTGTATTAGTATCTAACATACTTTGTAAACTCAATAAAATACTCTCAATTGAACATGCTGGTGTCCATTCATTACCTAATAAATTCAAACATATATGACCATTACTATATATATGTGGATGGATTGGGATATCGTATTCACCTTGTTTCTTTAGGAATTTAACTTTTGGTGGAGATACTGGGTAATCATTAGTGATCTTAACTATGACAAGAAATGGTTCTTTATAGAGTTGATGATTTAAGATGATGACTTCGAATTTGAACTCATCGAGTGTATCAGTTCTTTCTATGAGTTCGATTCCTGGGATTGCGTTTTGTTGGAGTCCTTTATATTCTTTAAGGAGACGTTTGAAAAATGGATGTGACATGGTGAGGTGATGAGATAAGAGATGAGAAATGGATTGAAGAATGAGAAGAGAAGGAAAGACGAGAGAAGGTAAGACGAGGGAAGTGGAGATAGAAGGTATAGGGAAAACAGGCAAGAAAGGTTGATAGTGTAGATGTGGGATAGGGTGGGTGGCGTGTGGAAAGGTGGTTAGGGTGAAGTAGAGTAGTTGAACGAGATCAGGTCGGTTGAGGTTACCAAATACGTCTGATCCACAGTATCCACACTTGAACGAGTTTATCAGGATGTTTTATGATTTGCCTCTCTTCTCTCCTTGTCTCTTGTCACTGTCCATTGGATCTCTTTCTCCTGTCACTGTCACCTTATACTGTGTCGTGTCACTCTTGTCCTCTAGTCTCGTCCCTCATCCTCGTCTGGTCTCGTCCCTCCGGTGCATATCTCCGATCTTATCGCATTCTTATCTCATAATTTTTCATGTCTATCAAAGTAGCTACAGGCCAATTCACAGTTTCTGCCAATCTTAACACCAATTTCCGTATCATTAAGAAACTAATCCATTCTGCAATCTCAAAAGATGCTTCAGTTCTTTTCCTTCCCGAAGCTTCAGATTATTTATCAAAAAATCCTTCTCATAGCTTTAAACTAAGCTTACAAACTAGAGATAAGATTGTAACCCCAATTTTAAATGAATTAAAACAAATCTATACTCAATCTAAAAAAGGTATATATGTCTCAATTGGAATCCATGAACCGGATAAAGAGTCCGGTAAAACAATTAATCGTCTTTTATGGATTAATGATAAAGGAGAAATCATATCTCAATATGATAAACTTCATTTATTTGATGTTAATATTAAAAATGGACCAATTTTAAAAGAAAGCAATTCTGTTCTCAAAGGTGATAAACTCATTGAACCAGTTTCAATTGGATCAACACCATTTAAAGTTGGTATGCAAATTTGTTATGACATTAGATTCCCAGAACTGAGTTTAAAATTATTTAAAATGGGGGCAAATGTGTTGATTTATCCATCAGCTTTTACTACGAAAACAGGAGAAGCTCATTGGAAGAATTTAGGTAGAACAAGAGCAATTGATAATCAAAGTTATGTTATTATGGCAGCTCAATGTGGTACACATAAATTAATTGATGAAGATGGAGATGATGGGGAAGTTACCCAAAGAGTTAGTTATGGGAATAGTTTGATTATTGATCCATGGGGGGAGATTATTTCTGAGGGCAAGAGGTATGATGAAGAATTAGTTGAAGATGAAGATGGAGATTATTATGAGGTTGGGGTTGGGGAGTTGAGTATGGATAGGATTGAAGGGATTAGAGAGAACATGCCGTTATTGAAGCATCGTAGAGATGATATTTTTGGAAAGGAGATGTAGGGAGATATATGGCTATGGAGTTAGGCAATATGTGGAGGAGGATACATAGCAGCGAGTAGAGATAGATAGAAAATATATGAGAGTATTGATAGAGTCAGATAGATAGAGTCAGGTAGATAGAGTCAGATAGATAGAGTCAGATAGATAGAGTCAGATAGATAGAGTCAGGTAGATAGAGTCAGGTAGATAGAGTCAGGTAGATAGAGTCAGGTAGATAGAGTCAGGTAGATAGAGTCAGATAGGCAGACAATATATGAGAGTATAGATACACAAGAAAGTGGATAGATGAAAGGGAATAGATGAGCTACATGTGGACACCTCTACTCTAACCTACACCCACTCTAACTGTCTACATCTCTAAAATATCTCATTCATTCTTATTTAAAACCCCATTCTCTTAATAACATACTCTTGTGCAATCACCCCAAAAGTCAAATTCAATCCTTGCTTGACCCAATCTTTTACCCACTCCTTTGGATCAATATCTTCATAATCATCAAATTTCTCTAAATCTTTACCTTCTAACCAATTAGCCCAAATCAATGGAAATGCTTGGGTTTTTGATTTTATAACAATCCCATTTGTAACATCATTTAAAATGATTACAAAACTAAAAGATTTCGAATCATTTTGATCAATTAAAATCTCTTCAGAGTCATCAGAACCAGGTTTATTAACATTTACAGGTTGAATTGAAATGAAGACATTTGATTTGTTAATCAATTTCAACTTCTCATTAAGTTCAGTTTTCTCCTTTGTTTCAAATTCAATCGCCTTATTAAAATTACTTATTGAAGAGTCAAGATTAGCTAAACATAATTTCTCACCATCTATCAACTTACCATAGAAAATATTTAAATCAACTTGATCTCCTGATTGGTTATGGTTATAGTTATTGATACTGACTCTAATCCCACCTTCTACTTGATTCATTACTTTATTGAAATTCTTTGAAATGATGTCATTAAGGTAATCTACATTATTAAGATCATTAACAATAACAAGATTAATCAATTCATCTTCTCCGAGGTTGTTAAGTTGGTCTGTAAGGTTGGTGAGCATATTGTTGAGTTTATTGGTAAGACTAGCGATTTGTTGAAGGTTTTTACCTCCATTATTCTCTTGATCTTTAAGGAATTCTTGTCTTTTATTATTGAGTTGATTGGTGGTATCACTTGCTAATTTGTATGTTGTTTCAGAGATGTTGGTGGTGGTGGTTGTAATTGATCCCCAAAGTGAAGAAACCGCAGTACTACCTTCTTTATTCCACCAATTGGTGATAGAATTAATTGGGTCGATTTCTAGTTCTGCCGAAGCACTCTGGGCATCGGTACCTTCGACAGTAGCAGCTTCTTTGGTCTCCTTCTCGTTTGTCTCCTTCTCTGAACCTTCCTTCTTCTCTGGCAAAGTCTCCTCTAAACCTTCCTTCTTCTCGGTTGTCTCATTCTTAGGGGTCTTTTCCTTCCCCTTGGCTACTAACTTACTTGGCTTCTTCTTATGTGCTTCTAATTCATCCAAAAAATCAAATAAATCCTCCTCCTTCCCTTCAGGCTTTGGAGTCCCACTCTTAGAATCAGGTAAGGAATTGATAAACTCTAAAACATCTTGATCTTTAGTTGACATGTTAAGTATTGAATCGCGAATCTCATCCATCATAAAATGCATCCCCAATTAGATAAAAATAGATTTGATCCATGTGTTGCTTTAATGGATGCTTTAGAAGAATGCCATAGACAAGAGTTTTTGAAAAAGGCATTAGGGATGTGTAATTTCGAGAAAGAGGAATTAACCAAATGTCTTCATCACACAAGAGTGAATGATGCTAATGATAGAATTAGAGAGACAAGAAGAAAATTGAAATCGTTTGAGGAGAAGAGAAAGCAAAGGGAAGAGGAGGAGTACGGAAAGAACGCATATTTGAAGAAGGTGATTGAGAAGGAGATGGAGAAGAGGAGGGGGGAATAGAAGTCAGAGACACTTAATAGGCCATTCGTGTAAATAGTATTTATAAACATCGCTACAATCTCTCTCAATATATTTATTCTACCGTGGTCACTATGACCCTAATCTTGACGTGTTTTCAATACCCTTCTAACTACTTTATCTTTACTAATAACATATACAACAGCTCCCCAACCACTTAATGTATCTCTATCAACAGCGTTTAACAAACTTTGACTTATGGTTTCAAACAAATCTTCAGCCTCTAAACCTGGCTCGTATAAACTTTCACACATACCAAATAATTGTTCAGATGCTGTACCACTAACAATGAAATCTTTTGCAAAATCAATACATCCAATAGAATCGAATCCACAGATGAATGGGGTATTCTTCTTATCTAAACCTGCTACAATTGGTCCACAGAAATATGGTCCAAACCTTCTTTCATATAATGTACTACTAACTAAATTTGCAAAAGTCTTTGGTTCGATTTTTCTCTCTTCTCTTAATTCGTAAAGGTTATTTTTGAATCTGAAAAGTTCACTAAGTGTGGTGACATCAGTTGCTAAACCAGTTAACCCTAACATGACTTTATCATTCACAGAGAAGATTTTTTCGAAATTATTTGCAAGTCCTAAAGATTGACTTCCTAATCTTAAATCGCAGGCAATTGCTACACAATCTTTTCCTACCATTGCAACGGCGGATCCACCTAGAGGTTAGTATGGGTGTTGGGTGTGTTGGTTGAGTGGGTGGGTTGGGTTAAAGAAGGGACTAGGGAGTTGGATACATACCATTGATTGAGCTTGGGTCTGACATAGTGGCGATAAAAAGATCGCGAATGGGGAGAAGAGAAGGAGAGGGACGAGGAGGGACAGGGACGAGGGAGAGGGACAGGGACGAGGGAGAGGAGGGACAGGGACGAGGGAGAGAAGGGAGGGGACAACCGCAGAGACTATAGGCATCAACTCATAGCACAGAGTGCACAGAGTGCACATAGTCAATCAGTCAGGCAATGAACTCCAGTTACTCTTTACATCTATTACATATACTATTCTAAATTACATACTTCCCTGTCTTGGTATTGGTATACCGTTCTCCCTATTCACTCCCTTCTTCCCCGTTCACCTTCGCTTCGCTCAGGTTCACAGGTTCACTCACTCTCCTTTCCCTCATCCTCTTCCTTAATCGTATTAGTACTAAAACTATGCATCATATCCTTATTCTTTTGACTCTGTAACAATTGATTAATTGGACTCTCGTTATCATTATAATTAGATAACGTATATGTCTTTGGTGACTTTACAAGAGAAAATGAATTGTTAAAATCATTAGCAGTAAGATTTGGAATTTGATTTTGTAATTCATTCAAATTAGAAATCGATTTAGATGTTTGAAACGTTGGAATAATCTTTCCAACATCTTTAAGTCCAACAAAAAGTTTTCTAATTTCATATTTAACCATTCTAGATAAATCTGTTTCGTCTGATTCTTCAGATTTTACAGTCTTAGAATCTGGTTCTCCTTCTCCCTCAGCTTCTGCTTCTTCTCCTTCTACCTCTTCACCCTCCTCTCTCCCTTTGCTTTCCTCCTTTCTCTTCTTTTCTTCATCTTCTAAATCAAATCTTAACTGTAATGCAAACCCTAATATAATCAAATAATTCTTATACTTTTTCAATTCAAATTTATAGTCTAATAATTTTGTCTCATAATTTGACAGAATCTTCATAAAATTTGATGAATTAGAATATGGTCCCATATGTTTTATAAACTTAATTCTTAACTCATTAAACTCTTTAAAGTGTTTCTTTAAATTATGATAATAATTAAGAGTCTTTATAAATTGTCTCATCATATTATAATGATTTTCAGAAGTATTATAATTATAAGTTGTTACATAAACACCTTGAGGAATTGGATCCCATTTTTGAATGTTTTTAAGTTTCTTAAAATTGATTTGATTGGAAATAAGATAATCTAAATTTGTCCAACCATATTCAATTGAACTAACACTTTCTTCAAATGTTGGTATAGCAGTGATTTTAGAACCCCAGAAATTACATGTATTAATAAATTCTAAAGCAATTTCCTTTGTACCAGCTTCAAAAACAAATTTTTTACTGCTTTTTTTCGAAGTTCTTGGGAATGTAATTGTAAAAATATATCCATTAGATTTTTTTGTATACAAATTTGGTTTTTCTAATTGTGAAAATGTTGAACATAAATTATAATTCCCAACATTTGCAGCATTCTTAAGCCAGTTCCCATCTCCAACATCTTCATTTGAATCTTGATATGATTCATCATCAAGAAAATCAACATTAAGAAGATTTTTTTGTTGTTTTTGTTTAATTTTTTTAATTTTTTGTTGATGTTTTTTAATTGTTTTTGGATCAAATGAATAAAGATTAAGTTCTCCCTTTGAAACAACAACAAAATATTCAATAAATTTATTATTAAGAATATTATTATTAGAATTAAGACTGGTATCTGGAGTTGTACGAGTATTACGAGAAAAAAATGAAAAAAATCTTGAACTTGTACTGTTTGTTGAAACACTTGAAGCATTAGAACTTATAGTAGAATCTGGTAAATTATTATCTTGTTGATCATTATTCAAAATCTTAAGTTTTAAAAGTCCTTCTTTAAGATATGGACTTCCTTGTAATTCCAAATTCAAATCAAAATTATCTTGAAATTCATTAACATTGAAATTTTCTAATTGTTGTTGATTATCGTCTAAATTCATTCTATCAAGTTCTGCAGTATCAAATGAAATAACTGAAATTGAATCTTCATTATTAGTTGCTAATGAGTCTCTTGAAACAATTGAAGCTCTTGAGCTTCTTCTATTCAAGCCATTATTAATCCCGTTAAGATGTCTTAATTTATCAATTGACAGTCTATTTCTAACGGTTGAAAATGTACCATTAGATACAATTGATGGATTAGATTGCTGATAAAATCTTTGGTTTTGATCCGATAATAAAGCTCTAGTAAATCCGATTCTATTATTATTTCTACCACCATTTGTAATAGTAAATTGAGAAATTGAAGATGTTGCACTTGTCATTCTTTTCATACTAAGAGAATTACGATTAGTATCTGAAGACCAAATAGAATTACTTGACATTTGTCTTGAAAGGTTAAGATCTTCAGATTCTTCCTTTTCTTCAACATCTTCAACTTTTTCTCCTTCTCCTTCTTTTTCTTTCTCCTTGTCTTTTTCATCCCCTTTTTCCTTCTCTTCAGCTTCGGTTTTCAAATGTAATTTGTTTCTTAATAAATCTTCATAATAGTTCCCCAATTCTCTTTCAATAGTGATCCTTTGCTTAATACTTAACTTCTTAGATAACTTAGGATCTTGTTGAATAAACGTAGTAAAAGTATTCTTAATATAATCATTCTGATTAATCTTAGATTTCTTATTAACCTCACTATTGTGTAAACTGGTATTAAGTAAGATCAAACTATATAAAATGATGTATATGTTTTCAAAATTCTTTGTACAAAACACATTAACAGGATTTTGTTTAATGTAACTCTTTGTAAAACTTGTAAGGATTCTATCAATCTCTTGACTTTCACCTTTAAGGTAAAGCTTAGAACACAAGAGTCTTGTACTCTTCAAGAGGTTTGGATTCCATTTAAACAAATCCATATAGTGTTCTCTAATACTTGAAGATTCTTCATCATTAGCAGCAAGGAATTGAATATACTCTTCAGGTTGAATAGAGACGAATTCTTCTTTAAATAATTTTATTGCAATTGTTTTAAGTTCGGAAGTTGGTGATGTATCACTTGGTGGAGCAATATCATCAACAACTTTTTCTTCCTTAGTAATTGACTCAGTTGTGGATGTCATATCTCGTGAAATGTTTTGAGAATTTTTCGTCTCGCGATTATCCTTTGAACGGCTGAAGATACTTTTAAATGATACACCTATTTTGGATATAATAATGATTCCTTTTGTTTGGAGATCTTTACTATATATATTTTAGGTATGTTTCAGAAAAGAATTAATTTACGGCTCGTCAATTTTTTTAGAGAAATGTACTGGGTAGTGCCTCAATAATTAGACGACAATTAGTGTTTTAACTTTATGCACTATACCGGACCCAAAGGGGAAATACTTAAAAGCAATATTATAAGTGTGATAATTAGAGTTAGAGTATTTGTTCCCCTTTTATTATTTCAGGTCCTTATCCCTGTCCCCTAATGTCTAGGCCCATCTCTAATTATTACTTTCTTGTGAAGCCTCTCGTGGTCCCTGTCCCTGACTAATTACGTTATCATTAACCTCGTATTTTAACGGCCCGAATTTATTCGCACTTTTTCACCTGCACTAAATCGCCGCTGGTTGTGCTATTTCCGCCACTTGTGTCTCGCACTATACTTTCATGACATCTGAACTTTCATATTTAATATCAATTGTAGAATCATATCTATCAGATCCTAATCCACTTACTCCAAAATCACGTACGGATATCCATGCCTTAGCTTCTCAAATCTCATCAACTCGTTCTATTCCTCCTTTACATCATCTCATCTCTCAAATTGATTCGTTTATAAAATTCCAAAATTATCCTGATTTAGATCCTGACTTATCTGTTCTTGATTTATACGAGTCAATCCTAGCTAAGGTTCCTTTTGACCAGATCCTCGTATCTTATCCCCTTGAAGAAATTAAAGGCTTACTCTCTTCAGGTACTTACTTCAGTCTCTTTGTTCTCAAAATCTTAAGTGTTCATATTGATGATATAGATTTCTGGGGTAATGATCTTCTTCCTATAGCTTTTACTTTATACTTTGAAAATGAAGATTTAGATACGTCTATAGTTAGTTACTTCCAATTGTTTTTATCTCTTTTAGATTCTAAAACTAAAAATACTCTTAACTCGCCTCCATATAGTCAAATCTTTAATAATGCTAGGAATTCTCTGTCAACAATCAAAGCTAGATTATTAGACGCTGTTGTTATCCTTACTCCTATTGTAGATTTTGATCTAAACTTTTCACTTACTGATGATATTCTTCTTAATGTCTTGATAATCAATTTCTATCAGAACATTGTTGATAAGAAAAACCAACAAATGTTCGAGGAAATTGAACCAAGAATCAACAATCTTATCAAGCTTTATGATAATAGATTCGAAGACCCAGAAATAGATGCTTTCTTATCAACTGATCTAATAAATCTTATAGCTATAGTATCATATTCTTTCCCAGAACATCCTATTTCATTAACTGATTTATCTCTTGAAAATAATATTCACTTATATTCCAAAATTAACCCTGAGAGAGTAGATCTGATCATCATTACTGATACGAATCTCTTCACGTCCAAGTACTTCAAAATTCTTTTAAATCTTATCACCTTTGAACCTCACTTCAATCTCATCATAAATGACCCATCTACACAATCTAGAATCAAATCTCTTTCTTTAGATATGTTATTCCAATTTCTCGTAGTTCTTACATCAAAATCTTATGGAATAAATTATCTTTTAACTGAACTTCCAGGGGTTGTAAATGATAGTATAATACCACCTCATGCTAATGCAGAAATTTATTCTATGAAGATAGAGGTCTTAGAGAATTTAATGATGGCTGATTTGGGGATTTGGAAAGATCTGATACAAACAACTTTGAAAGAGTTGAAACAGGGTAGAAGTGTTAGACAAGCAATGGTAGATGTAGCTGATGAGCATACATAGAGAAAGATGATGTATATAGATAGAGTAAATACATAAATGGCCTAGTATATTATTCTATAACACTCACTTTGCTGCCTTCTTTGCCTTTTCTTGCATCTGTTCAATCTTCCATAAACTAAATAACCAAAAACATGTAGTAACAGCTATCCACACCAACATGATCCCAATATTTCTTCCCATTGTCCCCTTCCATGAATCGAAGAATACAACTCTCATGGATTGAAAAGTATTATACATAGGAAGACCATACCCTATTCTATAAAATCCAGGAGTTAACTCAAAAGGAGAAAATGTTGTAGCTAAATTAAGTACTACATTAAGAATTGTAGCAGGTGCAAGAAGATATATTTTATTTGCAGCCACACACATTCCAAAAACTGATTCAGTTATAAACCCATTGGCTACAATAAACATATATAAAACACACCAAAGAACTAAGAACCCAGATTTACCAAATGTATTTGTAACAGGTACTTGGAAAGCAACGGTTCCAAGACAATAAATAAGAGCAAGAAATACAGAATTTATATGAGATGCAAATAATCTAATTACAACATAAGATTTGAAACTAAGTTTACTTCTAAAATAAGCGTATACTTTTTGAAAGAAAGAAAATTGATAAATAGTAAACATATGAGCATAGATAAGACCTAATTGAGATGGTCCAAGAGCAGCGGTATTAGGTGTAACTGCTACATTGACGCCTGTAAATGTTGGTTTAAGAGATACTAAAGGAACTGTTTGATTATTCAGTAAAAGAGATATTTGTTCTTGTGTACTTAACAGAGAAAGCAATTGACTATAAGATTTAGAACTTTCAGGGATCCAATAACTTTCCAAATTGTCTAGGAGACGTTTATAGAAGGTGTTGAATGTGGAAAAGTGTCTTGTTTGTTCATAAAAGACTGTTATTATACTTGGGATTTTGGTTGCAAAAGTTGGGTCTTGATTCTTCATAGCATCATAGAGATTTTGAGTAGAGTTTGGTGCTATAATCATCACACCATAATATTTTTCATGATGAACAAGTCTTTCAGCTTCAGCGGTTATATTTGAAATTGAAGTAATATCAAAATTTTCATCAGGATATTTTGTTCCCCAATTTTCTTTTACCCAATCGTTCAGGTCAAGGAAGTCAATAAAATCATTCCCAATACCGATCGTGGTACCGTTGACTTGTATAGGTTCGTCTAGATTAATGGTGAGAGTAGTTAGGTTTTTAAACCTTGACTCACGTTTATAGAATGAACCCCAATATATGGAAAGGGTTATGAAGAAGATGACTAGAATTGCAAGGTATACTTTTAGGGCAGTTATGGCCACAGACTTGAATGTGACAACTGGGACAGGAGGTGTGTTTGGAGACTCTTGTGGTGGTGCTGGGTCCAGAGATTCTTTGGATGAGGTTGGGTCTATCTCTTGTCTCAGCCGTTCCATATTATTTCCCTCATATAAGGGATCTGCAGCTTCTTCAACACTTTCAATATCTCTTACAGCTTGACTCTCTTCAATGGCATCATCAAACTCACTGATATCACTTATATCACTAACACTTTCAATATCTTGTCTAGACGTCATATTGAAGATGGTGAGATCTTTTGTTTACCTATTGTTCCTTCGCACTATTTTCAGAAATGGTTGGGTCAATAAGTGGAGATAGTGAATTTAGAGTAGTTCCATTTGGTGGTGATCAAGACCTGGTAGACCTGGAACTGCTGTTTGAAAAAGGTCTGGTACTACAAAGAACAGATACCGAAAATGAAGCACTGGAAGCTATTATTGGAAGTGAATTGTTATATAAGGCTGTGAGCAGTATTGATGATGAGGAGAGAAGGGGAAGTATTGCTAGTTGGGTTAGAACGAGGACTGACAGTTTGAGTAGGAAGAGAACTGATAGCGTTGGTAGGACAAGGACTGACAGCCTAAAGGCTGATACGGGCCCTGGAACTACCCCGTCTCGTAAAGGAAGTGTTGCAAGTGTAACCACATCATCTTTCCACAAATATGGCTTCTCTTATTTCCTATATAGAATCTTCAAGAAACTCGGTATCAACTACCCATCACATGATGGAATTCGGTTTGCTATACTTTCATCAGTACTTAAAAACTATGCTATTCTCGCCATTGCTTTCCTTGCAATTCTTAGTTTTTATTGGGGGGTTTATTTCAATAGAACTGATCATTATCGTAGATTACAATTCGCTGTGTATAATGCTGATGAAGGTCCTTTGATTGGTCCAATTGTAACCAACTTCTTAACCAACTATTCAACAGTTCAACAACTTGGTACGTTTCATCTTATTGATATGGAAGAATTTGGTCAACTTGCTTCATCTCATAATAACACTTTACTTGAAGAAATCCATAGACAAATTCATCATCAAAAGTATATGGGTGCCTTTTATATCTCTCCTAATGCCTCAAGTATTTATACTGAAGGATTAGCTTCTTCTCTGACTGATACAGTTAATTCAATCCTTCAGATTATTATGGAAACTGGTCATGATTTCAGTTTAATGCAAAATGGTGTTGATCCTATATTAAGAACAATTAAAAGGATTTTTTATCAATACATTGCCCAAAGTCCATTAATTCCTGCAATTATATCTCAACTTTCAGACTCTCAAATATCTGGTATAGCATCTTCAAATCCTGATATTTTAACATCTATTCCTACTTTTGAAATTGTAGATTTAATACCTGTAAATAAATCCATTTTTCAAGCTCCTCTTCTTGTTGGTGTTATTTATCTTGTTGTTTTTGCCTTCTTTCAATTCTTATTTATGATTCCTCTTCATTTAAGAGTGGCCCAAGTTGTTAAAGGTCTTAAATACATTGGGTATAGAATTCTTATAGCTCAAAGTTCTTATTTCATCTTATCATTAGGTTATGTTTTAGTTAATAGAGCTTTTGGTATGTCATTTACAACGACTTTTGGATATTCTGGTTTCTTAGTAATTTGGTGTTTTTGTTTCTTAATTATGTCTTCAACAGGTTCTGCAATTGAATTAGCTCTTTTAATGGTATTACCTGAAAATACTCAATTCATTGGTGTTATTCTTGTTACTGCAATTGTTATAAATTTATCTCCAATTTTAGGTACTATTACTTTAAGTCCAGTATTTTATAGATATGGTTATGCTGCTCCAGTTTACAATGGTTATAAGTTGATGCATGTAGCATATTTTGATTCTTGGAAAGGTCAAGTTGGTAGAAATATTGGTATTCTTGTGGCTTGGATAGTGTTAACAAATGCTTTAATGCCTTTTGCTATGAAGAGAGTTGCAACAAAAGTTGCAAAGCTCAAAGAAAAAGAAATGATGCTAAAAGAGAAAGAAATTGAAAGACAAGAAAGACAAGCTGCAAGAGATATAGAATCAGATTTAGGTCCTCAAAAATCTGAAAAAAGTCAATAATTGTATAGTGGTTAATAAAGACATTTTCTTTTTTTTGTATGCATGTTCTGTATAAAACCATACCCGTTAACTCTAAGTGTTTGTTAAATATTAAGTCTTAATTTGTTTCTTTTTAATTTGATTTTTTGGTGATAGATATATTTAGATTATGTTCTTAATTTGGTGATAATTGCAAAATTTGAAAATTTGGTCTCGAAGAAAAGATTATCAGAAGAGAGGGAGAGGCAGTGGGAGCTAAAAGAGTAATTGTACGTTCTATCTTTTATTATACTATTATGGATCACTAACTTAATTCATAATATACTACATTCGTTAGATCTACTACTTCTATTAAAAGCCTTTTGTGTTCCTTTAAGATCTTCTGCGATTCCACTCTTCTATGATTACTATCAGTCCCATATTAGACTTTCTAACCCTATTTTTACGCCCATGCGCCCTACCCATCCAAACTCCAATAAGGGTTCTACGCATCTCGTAAGTTTAACCTTATCGCGACTGCAAAAATATACATCATTTTTGAACATGAGTGGTATTTTAACAATCGAATTTTTGAATGGATCAAAGTATAGAGTGGGTATAGGTGACCCAAAAGATATCAACATACTCAACATCTTACAAAAATTACTTTTAAATAGTCCCTTTCAAAAGAGATATACATTTATGAGTAAATATTTTCCAGACTTGTATAAGAGAATGATTTCCGAGGGGCGGTTTGAAATTATCAATGGTAAGATGTGTCCACTTAAAGATGATAAGAATCCCCTTAGTATGAATGATTTGACAAGCCTTTACAAAGGCTCTGAACAAAAATGCGGTACTCGTCAAAAAGAAGATTATGCCACTGAAAAAGGTGTTGAAGCATTTGATGGTGTGAGTGTTTTAGCTGTATTTAAGATCAGTAAGACCATAATTAAAAATGCTGGAGATGATGTAACTAGAGAAATTCTTGTTAGACATAAACACCATCTCAAAACATTAATTAATAAACAGATTCATGGAGATGAAATTCCATATGTTTTTGACGGCCCAAGAGGAAAGAGACGTGTTCTTACTTCTCGTAAGGTAAAACGTCGTTTAAGAAAGTACACAAAAAAATTTGAAATCTGGAGAAAGGGTAAAAATGTAACAAAAAAGTATAAAAAATATCTTAATTTTGATGATGTTGCTGATGAGTTAATTGAAAATGAGAGGAAGAGAAGAGAAAAATCCAAAAAACAAAAATTAATAAAAATAGCAAAACAACATTATTCTGAGAACATAAAAATACTTGAAAAATTAGGGCCAAAGTTTGATATATTAAAGACCATAACAGAATCCGTTATAGATGAATTAGATGGTCAAATAATTGAAAATGATGTATCAGAAATTCCATCAGATTCCGATGAAGATACGGAAGAAGAAAGTGAACAAAGTGATTCTGACGAGAGTATGGAAGAATCTGAAAGTTCTGATTAAGGTTTTAGGTATTGCTGATAATTATGCTGCTGATGAGATTAGTGATTGTGAAAAAGTAATAAATCCGGTGGAGATAAAGTAGGGGTTAAAGTCTCTAAGCTTTTGAAAGAATTCAAGATATGCAACTGTCATTAGAAATTTGGTATGAAGAAATTATGAGAGGAGAAAGTAAGACAAGTCATCCAAAAGCTGGGAAGAGATTGAAAAGTTGGGCTAAGAATTATTGAGGTGTATTTATTTAAATAAATGTGAGAAATAGTTGTCTTGATCTAAATCATCCTCTCCTCTTCTCTCCCCCCTTCCCTCTTCATTGATTCAGGCTTGGAGAAAGTAGTTAACATATGTTCAATGTAATTTTTTAACAGCAACTTTGTTTTACCAGTGGACTGTTCAGCATTAATGGACAAGAATTATTCAGCAAGACTAATTGATTCATATTCTTAATCTAGTCAGCATCATTTATATTATCTATATTCTATATCTCCGAATCCTTTCCTCAAAAACTTGATCTCAGCCTTATCGTTTCTCTTCCTTTCATACTTAATCTTGTACACAGACAGGCAATAAACCTTTCATCTCATCTCCTCTAATCTGTTCCTGATTGGTGAACCGCGCTGCTCTAGGATCGAATCGCGAAGGGTCCTACGCATCTCGTATCGCGATTGCAAAATCCACATAACCATATTTTGAAAAAATGGATGGTGTTATAACAATCGAATTTTCAAATGGATTGAAGTATAGATTGGGTATAGGCGACACCATAGATGCCGATCTACCCAAACTCTTAAAAAAAATGCTTTTAAATAGTCCCTTTCAAAACAGATATACATTTTTGAGTAAATATTTTCCAAAATTCTATAAGAGAATGATTGCCGAGGCGCTCTTTAAAACAATCAATGGCAAGATGCATCCACTTAAAGATGATAAGAAAGCCCTCAGTTTGAATGATTTGACAAATCTTTTCAAAGGCTCTGAACAAAAACCTTGTAATCGTCAAAAAGTAGATTATGATACTAAAGAAGGTATGGAAGCATTTGATGGAGTGAGGTTTTTGGCCGAAAACACGATTAACAGGACCATAATTGAAAATGTTAAAAAGTATTTAATTATAAAAATTCTTACTAGACATAAATACCATCTCAAAAAATTAATTAATGCACACGTTCATGGAGATGATATTCCATATGTGTTTGACGGCCCAAGAGGAAAGAGACGTGTTCTTACTTCTCGTAATGTAAAATGTCGTTTAAGAAAGTACGCAAAAAAATTTAAAATCCGTAGAAAGGGTAAAAATGTAACAAAAAAGTATAAAAAATATCTTAATTTTGATGATGTTGCTGATGAATTAATTGAAAATGAGAGAAAGAGAAGAGAAAAATTCAAAAAAGTATCAAAAAAATCCAAAAAAATATCAAAACAAAAATCCAAAAAAATATCAAAGCAAAAATTAAAAAAAATAGTAAAACAACATCATTCTAAGTACATGAAAAGACTTGAAAAATTAGGGCCAAATTTTGATGAATTGAAGGCCAGAGCGGAATCAGATAGAGATGAAATTGATGGTCAAATAATTGAAAATGATGAATCAGAAATTTCAATAGATTTTGACTCTGATGAAGATATGGAAGAAGAAAGTGAAGAAAGTGAAGAAAGTGAAGAAAGTGAAGAAAGTGAAGAAAGTGAAGAAAGTGAAGAAAGTGAAGAAAGTGAAGAAAGAGAAGAAAGTGAAGAAAGTGAAGAAAGTGATTCAGATGAGAGTATGGAAGAAGAAACTGAACCAGTTAATGATGACGATTTTGGTTTTGATGGTGATGAACAAGCCAATGGTGGTGATGAACAAGCCAATGGTGGTGATGAACAAGCCAATGGTGGTGATGAACAAGCCAATGTTGATGAACAAGCCAATGGTGGTGATGAACAAGCCGATGAAGGAGTTAATTTATCCTCTATCAAAAGTTCAGACCAAAGGACTAACGTTGGAGTTCCTGGTTTCAACGATAAAGTCCAGACTGAACTCAATACATCATCCTTTATTAAAAGATACCAATTGACCAATCCATTCATTTCTTCTGGTGACTCACAAACTAGCACAGCTTTTGATGGAGCTATTACTGGTATTGAAAAGCAACTAGTCAATACATCAATCACATGTGGTAATAAAAGAGATGCTGAGGTTATGAGAATGAATTATACTACTGAAGGCACAAGTACTAATGGCCAAAATTCTGGCCAAAAGAATCTTTCACTTACTAATACTGGTGAAGATGAAAATAGTAGTAAAGGTCAAAAGACTTCTTCTTCACCATATAAACCAAACTACCTGGAGTATTTCTCTGCTTTGGAACTAGACATCGAGCAGGACAAACTGTGTTGGGATATAGTTCTAATCAACATGACAAAGTTGAAGAATTTCATCCCTTTAATTTATGATAACCTTTTAAAACTCCGTGAAGAAGGAAAGGAAGATTATTCAGAAGTTTATGATTTCGTTAGTAAATTGGAAATTCTAATCTTGTCATTAGATTTAGTGAATAGGGCCGATAAAACAGAAGGGCTTTTGGAACTTTTGGAGAAATTCAAAGATATGAAACCGTTATTATACTTTTGGTGTGAACATATTATGAAGGGGGGAGAGTATGTTTTTCAACTTGGCAGGGAATTGACAGATTGGGCTGAGAAGTTGTGAGGTGTAGTATTAATAAATGAGAAAAAATTGTCTTACTCTACCTCTTCCCCTTACCTCTCGCTGCCTCTTGCAGTATCATACCTAAAACACTTCTTGTAGATTATCACGAAACACTCCCCTATCTTTACCCAATTCCCCACCCTCTCGCTCTGTGAAATAATATCCACTTGAATTGGGGTCCATGTACCTCTTCTCTCCTCAATACTATTTTTTATTTTCGAAGAGATAGAGGCAAGGACTCTCTACTTGACAGGATTCGAGAATTAGAGACAATAAACATCTACAGTGACCCATATTACCTCTCAAGCACCTCTTAACTATAATAGGTATATGTTAAATAGCATTAGATTCAGGTTATGAAACAGAAGGAATGGAAGAAATTATGATTAATACTTGATATGAATTAATTATAATATTATCAGTTATAGGGGCTATAAGTATATCCAAATAATTATATGTTCAACTTTTCAGAATTACTGTTAATATTCATATGTGTTTTATTAGCTGTTGCTTTCTTAACAACTTTCATCCCATCTCTTAATCTGTTCCCGATTGGTGAACCGCGCTGCCCTAGGATCGAATCGCGAAGGGTCCTACGCATCTCGTATCGCGATTGCAAAATCCACATAACCATATTTTGAAAATGACTGGTACTTTAACAATCGGCGATTCAATAGAATTGAAGATTAAGGAAGGTATAGGTGGTTCAAGAAGCAAGAGATGCGAAGACTTAGACAAAATGTTGTTAAATGGTCCCTTTACCAAAAGATATATACCAATGAGTAAGTATCATCCAGAGTTATATGAGAATATGGTTGCCGACAACAACTATGAAAAGATCGATGGTAAATTGTATCCACTTAAAGATGGTAGGGCCCTCAATGTGAACGACGTGACAAATCTTTACAAAGGCTCTGAACAACAAGCTAGAAGTCGTCAAAAAGAACAATATGCTACTCTACCAGGTTATAAAACATATGACAACGAGAAGGTCTTAGCCGAAAATGATTTCAAGAAAACAAAATTTACTGATGTTGATGAAGATTCAACTAAAAATATTCTTATTGATCACAAATATCATCTCAAAAATACAATTAATGACCATATCCACGAAGGTGAAATTCCATATGTTTTTGACGGCCCAAGAGGAGAGAGATATGTTCTTACTTCTGAAAGATTAAAAATGATTTTAAGAAAGTACACAAGCTTATTTGAAATTTGGGAAAATGGTGAAAATGTTACAGAAAATTACAAAGAATATCTTAATTTTGATGATATTGCTGACAGATTAATTAGGAATGAGAGATTGACAAGTAGAGAAGCCAATGTTGATGAACAAGCCCATGGTGGTGATGAACAAGCCAATGTTGATGAACAAGCCATGGAAGAAGCTGAACAAGCCATGGAAGAAGCTGAACAAATTAATGATGACGGTTTTGATTTTGATGGTGATGAACAAGCCAATGTTGATGAACAAACAAATGTTGATGAACAAGCCAATGTTGATGAACAAGCCAATGTTGATGAACAAGCCATGGAAGAAGCTGAACAAATTAATGATGACGGTTTTGGTTTTGATGGTGATGAACAAGCCAATGGTGGTGATAAAGTAGTTAATGATGGGGATGAATTAAATGATGGGGATGAATTAAATGATGGGGATGAATTAAATGATGGGGATGAATTAAATGATGGGGATGAATTAAATGATGGGGATGAATTAAATGATGGGGGTCAAGTAGTAGATGGTGGTGATAAAGTATTCAATACTTCTAGGGATGTTGGTGAAGATGAAAATAGTACTAAACGTCAAAAAACTTCTTCTTCTTCATTTAAACCAAGGTTCTATGGTCAAAAATCAAACGAGGGTCAGTACAAATTTTCTGGGGATATAGTTGAATCTAACATGAAGAAGTTCAAGAGTTTCATCCCCATCATTTTTGAGAACCTTTTAAGACTCCATGAAGAAGGAAAAAAAGATTATTCAGAAGTTCATACTTTGGTTAATAAATTGAAAATTCCAATCATTACATTAGATTTAGTGGATGTTGCCGATACAACAGAAGAGGAGTTGGAAATTTTGAAGAAGTTCAAAGAAATGAAACCGTTATTATACCTTTGGCGTGAAAATATTATGAAAGGAGAAAGGAAAGTACTTCAACTTGGAATGAGATTGAGAGATTGGGCTGAGGGTTTATAAGGTGTGTATTAATAAATTAGAAAAAGAATTGTCTTACTCTACCTCTTCCCCTTACCTCCTGTTGCCTCTATCCATTTCATACCTAAAACTACACTTGCTACAAAACATCACGAAACATTGCTCTATTTTTCCCCAATTCCCAATCCTCTCACTCTATAAAATGATACCCATCCCCTACAAATGAAAAGGTCACTTGTATTAGGGTCAATGTCTTCTCTCCTCAATATTTTTTTTATTTTCGAAGAGATAGAGACAATGTCTGAGATTTATGGACTCTCTACTTGACAGAATTTGAGAATATAGTGATAATAAACATCTACAATGACCCATATCGCCTAAGTACCACCCTATCCTCTTCATAGTGTCATTGCGTGCTCTGTATTTTCATTATTGCCAAATTGGTCCTCTACTTCAAAGAAGCCCTACTTTCGATTATAGATTGATGTTCTACACCATTACCTTCAAAACAGTTTCTTCTCCTCTTCAGTGCCCTTTGTTTGATATTACAAATTTTATACCACTTACCACTACATCACTTTATAAAAATTATAGCCCATAGCTCAAAGAAGGATAAGAGTAAGAGTAAGATATCTTGTTGGTGTAACGATAAAAGTGACTAGATATATGGCTAGATAATACTATGCATGAATCTTCAGAACTAGAATGGGGTTTATGTTACAGATTACCAAATAGGAAGATTAGTAGAGGAACAGGCTATGATACTTTAGACAAGAAGAGATGGTATGAAAAGTTTTTATCACCTGCCAGTGTACAAGATTAAGTAAAAAAGGTAAGGAATGGACAAGTGTGAGACAATTTTATTGGGAAGGAAAAGGTACATATAAATTATAGATATAATATAAAAATTCTAACTAGTACTAGCATGACAGATGTCATAAACACTGTGAACGCCAGAGCCACGCCATATCATGTATGTAAATACTTGAAATGAATTCTAGAATAGAAAGTGTCGACCAAGATAGCCCTATATATGAGAGGCATTGGAAATATGGTGGAAAACAATCTCTATTAAGGTTGGATCCAACCTCCTGAAGATAAAGCATATACCATGGATCTAGATAATACGTTCCTTGCATCTCAAACTCAACACCATCATCAATACCATCATCAACATCATCATCCTCATCTGCATCATCATCGTCATCTGCATCATCATCGTCATCTGCATCATCATCGTCATCTGCATCATCATCGTCATCTGCATCATCATCGTCATCTGCATCATCATCGTCATCTGCATCATCATCTACATCATTATAACTACTCTAATTAATATAATAGTTCGATGCTAAAAACCATTTCTTTTCATAAAACTAAAATTGTTAGTTAAACTATATAAGGAAGAATGGTCATAATCATGGTAACCTAACCAATCCCTTATGAAACCCTTGATTTCTGAGAAATATGATCAATGACTTTGGTAAAGTCAATGGCAGCAACTCTTTCCAATTCAGGGTAGGTCCATGGAAACATAATCAGTTTCACGTTTAATTGATTTGTCTATGCGTTCATTAGAGTACAGAAAATAGGGATTTTTATTGGAGCTCGAGCTCTTTATTGAGGACCAAGGGATGTTCAGCAATTTTGAAGAGTCTTCTATTTAGGAACACCAATATTATTCTAAGAGCACCATTTTTTAGAGAGATGGGTCTGAATTCTTGGACACTAGAATAATGGTGATGAGAACTTCTCTCATAGAGAAAGGAACCGGTTAACATGCTACTAGTGACTTGAAGAAGAAATAGACCAGCAATATCTTAGTCTTTCTTGTAAAACAAATAAGGTCCGGGAAATGATGGGGTTTTGCAGTTAATCAAAGCTGATTGAAGATTTTGAAATTGATGGTAAATCTAAGAAATATCCCTTGGTAAGATTCAGTTCAATTTTACTATGGGCTGGAGAGGCACCAAAGAACAGACGGCAGAGGATAGATGGCAGAATAGATAATAGAATTTATCTGTCCAATTGGTTTTTCGAAAACTCCTTCACCATTTAATGATCCAATTTTTTTTTAGCAATATTAAATGGTAAGAATTCTGGACTATTAATCCAAGTAATGACTGGTTTCTTTCATAAATCAACAGTTTAATAATGATTGACAATGTTTGCAGCTCTTAAGAATATTTTTCATAATCTTGTGGAACTTTTTTATTTGCTCAATCACTTGAAATTTCACTATATTCAATTAGATTTTTCTTCATCTAAAAAACCAGTCCAACACTTTCTCCTACATCTCTTTTTCTAACAGCTTTTGTTGCTAATAAAAAGGTATCCTATAAAAATTGGATCAGCAACTTAACGAGTGAATTATCTATACAATACATAGGAATGTGTTTTATACCTTTATTAACAAAATCTTCGATGATTCCATTTTGTTTCAAAGCTTTGTATAATCTTTCATTACCATCTGGACTTTCAAAGATTTTATTTTTACCCTCTAAGAAAATCTTTGCTCCTAAAGGATCAAAACAAGAAAGTGTACCTCGATTGAAAAAAACAATTTGTTCACTTGACAATCCAAAGTATAGATTATTTTGAAAGAAAAGCTCTGTAGCTGATCTGGTTGGTTCAATGTTCATAATATACCATATACCATTGAATTTGTGGTGTAGTATTTCGATATTGCTTCTTTGCTAATTCTTGTACTTTTAAAACTTCTCAGCTTGAATTTGGAATAAAGATTTCTTTGAAAAAGTTCAACATTATAACAACCTTTTGAATCATTTGATCCTAATCTGGTACATTGAATTGGCCCAGTCATTAAGGGTTTGTAATAACCGTAGAAAATGTGTATCATTTCTTGAGGATTATAACCAGTGATGGGTGAGTCTTGGGATCAGTTTGTACGAACTGAATGGCTAAATGGAATCAACATCAAGATGGCAGAATTCCTGGATCAAGTTTCCAGATTTAGTAGAGAAGAAGTAAAAGAAACTAATGATTCCAGGAGTTGCAAGTAACACATGATTAGACATAATGATTTTATCTGATATGATAAGGACGAACTCGGGATTTTAGAATAAAAGAATTTGATACTATGTTGAAGAAATGGAAAAGACGATACAGTTACAATATCAGTCGGGAAAGATATCAACCATGGCCCATCTCTTGTAACATCTACCTTCTCGATATGACTGACCTCTACCAGGCCTCATTAAATTCAATGATGTTTAGTCTCATCTTATTCAGACAACGAGGGTAGACGTTGTATCTTTCTCCAAGATTTAGATGATACTTATATGGCTACTATTTGATCTTATGATGAGTGGAAGATGTGTCTTTTAGGCCTGCTGCAGTCTGGATTCTTGAATAATATTCAAGTGATGTCTAAGTGATGTGGGGGTTGAGGTCAAGTGCGTCCTTCAATCGGTAATATATTCACCATTTATCTGATTGGATAATCTAATTACTCCCACAGATACAAAAGAAAGAAATTGAAAGAGAAGATAGACAAGCTTCAAGAGGCTTAGAATCAGATTTAGGTCCTCAAAAATCTGAAAAATGTCAATGATTGTATAGTGATAAATAAAGACTTGTTCCTTTTTCTTGTATCGCATATATATAATCTATACCACTCTATACCTGCTAAAGAAGAGCTTTTCTTAATTGTTTTATTTTTTAATTTGATTTTTTCCTACCAAATATACTCGGAATATATTTTTAAGTTGGTGATAATTGCAAAAATTGAAAATTTGGTCTCGAAGAAAAGATTATCAGAAGAGAGGGAGAGGCAGTGGGAGCTAAAAGAGTAATTGTACGTTCTATCTTTTATTATACTATTATGGATCACTAACTTAATTCATAATATACTACATTCGTTAGATCTACTAATTCTATTAAAAGCCCTTTTTGTCCCTTTATTATCTTCTACGATTCCACTCTTCCATGATTACTATCAGTCCCATATTAGACTTTCTAACTGACCCTATTTTTACACCCATGCGCCCTACCCATCCAAACTCCAATAAGGATTATAATTTAGTGCGGAGGGTCCTACGCATCTCGTATCGCGATTGCAAAATCCACATAACCATATTTCTGAAAAATGGGTGGTGTTCTAACAATCGAATTTTTGAATGGATCGAAGTATAGAGTGGGTATAGGTGACCCTAAAGATATCAACATACCTAAAATCTTAGAAAAAATGCTTTTAAATAGTCCCTTTCAAAAGAGATATACATTTATGAGTAAATATTTTCCAGACTTGTATAAGAGAATGATTTCCGAGGGGCGGTTTGAAATTATCAATGGTAAGATGTGTCCACTTAAAGATGATAAGAATCCCCTTAGTATGAATGATTTGACAAACCTTTTCAATGGTTCTGAACAAAAAGCTAGTAATCGTAGAAAAGAAGATTATGCTACTAAAAAAGGTGTTGAAACATTTGATGGTGTAACTGTTTTAGCCGAAAATCAAATCAACAAAACCAAAATTGAAAATGCTGAAGAAGATTTAACTATAAAAATTCTTATTGAACATAAAGGTCACCTTAAAAAAAGAATTAATGCACACGTTCATGGAGATGATATTCCATATTTTTTTGACGGCCCACAAGGAGAGAGACGTGTTCTTACTTCTGATAAATTAAGGAAGACTTTGAGAGATTACACAAGCAAATTTGAAATTTGGGAAAATGGTAAAAATGAAACAAAAAAGTATAAATTGTATCTTAATTTTGATGATATCGCAGATAGATTAATTGAAAATGAGAGGAAGAGAAGAGAGAAAGAATCAAAAGAATCAGAAACATCCAAAAAAATATCAAAACAAAAACCAAAAAAAATATCAAAACAAAAATTAAAAAAAATAACAAAACAACTTCATTCTAAGTACATAAAATTACTTAAGAAATTAGGGCCAAAGTTCGATGAATTGAAGGCCAGAGCGGAATCAGATAGAGATGAAATTGATGGTCAAATAATTGAAAATGATGAATCAGAAAATTCAATTGATTTTGATTCTGATGAAGATATGGAAGAAGAAAGTGAACAAGTTAATGATGATGAAGGTATGGAACAAGCTGAACAAATCAATGATGACGGTTTTGGTTTTGATGATAATTATGCTGCTGATGACAGCATTGAAAAAAATAATTCTCTGAGCGATGTAGCAGATAGAATTTCTGGAAATGAATCGGTTGTTCAATCTCCTACACATTCTCAACCTCTTCAACCAGTTGTTAATTCACCAACATCTCCAATCACCCCATCCACTGAACCCTCTCAACTTTTAGTAGAAGATGCTGCGCCTGAAGTTAATGAATCTAATGATATGCAAATCGATCAGCAAAATGAACAAGGTGTTGATGTTGGTGGTAATGAAAAAGGTAATAAAGCTGGTGATAAATTACAACAAGCCAGTAATGGTGACAAATTAGAAATCACTGGTGATAAACCAACTACTGATGGTGGTATTTTAGAGATCACTGGTGCTGAACCAACTACTGATGGTGACAAATTAGAGATCACTGGTGGTGAACCAACTACTGATGGTGACATATTAGAAATTAGTGGTGATAAACAAGCCACTGATGGTGGTAAACAAACCACTGCTGGTGATAAAGTAGTCATTAATGGTGACAAACAAGCCAGTACTGGTGATAAGGTAGTTTCATCATCTGTCAAAAGTTCAGACCAAATGACTAATGTTGGAGTTCATGGTTTCAACAATGAAGTCCAGGCTGAACTTAATACATCACCCAAAAAATCCCCAATTCTCTCATCTCTAACAAGTTCATCACCTCTTATTCTTTTACAACCACCCACCAAATCATTTATTCCTTTTGATCAGACAAAACCTCCTCGTAGTTTGAAACGTACTATACAGATGATGCGTAGTAGGGAGTTGAGGGATGCCCAAAGAGCCGAAAGAGAAGCTAAAAGGGCTAAAACTTTTGGTAAAGATCATAAT
>JANIVJ010000073.1:0-51939 GCA_030555785.1 Yamadazyma kanchanaburiensis | reverse complement strand
CCTCTCTCCCCTACTCTCTCCCCTACTCTCTCCCCTACTCTCTCTCCTACTCTCTCCCCTACTCTCTCCCCTACTCTCTCTCCTACTCTCTCCCCTACTCTCTCTCCAATACACTCTTATATTACACTATATTACATTTGATTTTGATAAATATTTTGACCAGCATTATTCTGACCCTGCCCATTCGAATTCCCAACATTTTGTCCATTATATTGTGGCAACATGTTCATAGGATATTGATTCATTGGTACAGAATAATTAACTCCCATTTGTTGATTCATATTATTTGGGTTAGGTAATTGGTTCACTTGAAGTGGTAACATATTAAGATGTCCTGATTGACCCAATTGATTTTGTCCCATATTTTGCCCCATATTTTGCCCCATATTTTGTCCCATGTTTTGACCCATGTTTTGATTCTGTAATGGTAACCCTTGACGTAATTGCATATTATCATACATATTTGGTAATTGTTGAATATTGACTGGAACTTGTAAAGGTGCTTGAACATGTGGTAAATTATTTCCTCCTTGGTTACCACCTTGGCTCACTTGGTGTTGACTAATTGGATTTTGTGGTTGTAAAGCTTGACTGATTTGTTGTTGGATTTGTTGTTGGTTATAACTGTTAAACAAATTCATATCGTGAATCAAATTTGGATCATGTCCAGGAATCAAATTCAATCCTAAGTTGTTCATAGGATTAATAGGATCTGATAAATTATTTTTTTTCTTTTTGTTACGACAAATCTTACAAACTTTGTGTTTACCAATATCTTCTTCACTTAAAGGTTTGGCACACCTATTACAATTACCCAATTTCTCAAGGTTGTTTCGCCGGATCTTATCATTTTCTCTACATCTTTTACAAACTTTAAAAGATTTTTCTTTTTTTGGTGCTTCACCATCTTCTCCATTGGTTAAAATTGATGTGTCAAGAGGTCCGGAACAATGAACACATCGTCCTTGTTTCGCCCTATTTGCTTTTCTATATCGCAAATTTTGTCTACAATTAAGACATAAAACAAATTTTTGTAATTCGGGTGGAATATCATTACCACATCTACGGCAAACACCGACTTTTTCTTTAGTTTTTTTTTGCCATCTTCTACTTCTTTGTCTTTGTAATTCTCTACAATGTTGACATAATTTAAATACTTTTGGTTCGATTAATGGCTTTTCTTCCATCTCTTGTCCAATATCTCCTTGACTACTTCTTTTCGGAACAATTAATGGTTGATCAAATTCTTTTTTACACCTTGAACAAATCAGCCTTAAAAATTTGGCATTATCATTTGGATTATAAATCTTATTATTATCATTAAGATATTTTTGTTGGACATGAAGAGGTGGAATAGGAACTTCTAACTTATTGTCTTCGTCTTGATGTGGATGTGGATGGGAATGAGGATGAGCATGAGGATGATTCATACCACCTGTCCCAAGGCTTAAATCATGAGCTTGATTGTTGCTGTCTTCTTTAACAACATGTAAAAACAGCTGATCCATTTTTTTTGATTTAAAACAATTAGAATTTGGCTTGCTATTTATATAAAAGATTTGGTCTCAGTTTCACGGTGAGGTTCAAAAAAAAAATAATACCAAAAAAAAAAAAATTTTATTTTTTTTTAAAATGGTTTTTTTTTTTTTTTTTAATGTGGTTCATTATTGGGGTTAATGCAACCTTACGGATGTAATGAATAAATGCAAGAGACGAAAAAAAGTTTAAACTGGGGTTTATAATTAACTTAAATATATCAAGATTAAAGTTAAGTAAAAGTCTATGATCTAGACACTAGAAAAGAAGAATATCAAACTAATGAGTTAGTAACGAATAAACCCGTTGTTTGGATACCCTTTTCATCTTTCCCTTTAATTGCAACCTAAATATGCACATCGGGTTGATTTACAGATTTGACTGCATAGATGATGTCTGGCATAATACTGCGTGGCATTTCAACTTTTTACTTGTTTGAGATTTCAAGTGAAGAATAAACGTAGAAAACACATTCTATAATAAGAGATCAAGGTATGAAAGAGATCTACGGTATTGTTTCATTCATCTATTCCTTATCCCATTTTTGAAATCCATTGGTTTGTTACATACTTGTGGCTAGGGTTACCGTTTTAATCGTGTATAACCCTATCCAATTATGCACAATTGCCTATTTTAGGATAAGTTGTCGAGTGATATACCGGTGGTATGTAAAAAATCCAATCTATATGTAGGTCCCCATATGCAGTATTGTATATAACTCAATTGCTGACGCGACTCATGGCTTTAGGTTGCTAGATTTTTTACATCTTTAATATTTTCTTATATTGTATTATTTAATTCTATAAACAATAGATATTTTTTACTGTAACTCTTACTTTAAATCGTTAGGAGATTTTAAAAAATTCCAAAAAAAATGGTTGAAAAAAAAAATGGTTTGAATACTTTCCTAAAGTTTGGGCTTTTTTATTACACTTTGCGCTAGACCCGTTTTGGTACCTTGCATGAAATTCGGATTTCATTGTTACAGGGCACAGCCTGAGGCTATTACGCAATCCTTACAGCCCGTTATATAATTACCGGAGTTCCTTGAATAACTTCCATAATCTATATATATCATTAGGCTGTGAATTTATGTTTTGGTTAAAAATAACTAAGTAATTCTTTATTAAGACCCTGGCTATTATTATAATTATTCTCATATTTTTTCCTATTGAACCCGGTTTTGAACTTTTCACCGTTCCCCCACCCCATAAATGTTCGTAACAAATATCTAATTAAGTTGCTGTAAATTCACTTACTCAATAGATTGGCGATGAGGCCCCAGGATTCGGGGCTCTTATTTGCCGAAAAAAAACTTTTTTTTAATTTGTACCTTTTTGATTATTTAATTGGTATGCATAATAACCTCTTTGAACCCCTAATAAAATTAATCCTAACCCGAAAAATTTCACAGATTTTTTCCACCATAATGGATTGTCTTGTGCACGACCCTTAAAGAGTAATGGACTTTGCATATATGATCCGAGGCCTAAAGCAGTTACCAGTTGAATTAATGTACAGGGTATACAATCATCATATTGTTCTACTACGGTGTTTTGATTTATACCTGTTTCGCTTCTTTCTCTTGTGAAGATCTCTAATATATTACTCCTTACCATGATTTCTAGTGTGATGACTATGAGAGTGTGAAAAATTGTACCACATTTGAAACTTTCGCGATTACAATGTCACAAAGTGTCATGAAATTTGGTAAGGTAAGATGGAATTTCGGACTGGTAAAGCAATTGAAACATTTCACATCACTTAGACAATTAACACATGGAAGCGGGGGTAGATATAGAAGGATAGAGTTACCAAAAACATCAATTAAACCTTTGATAGGTTTTAGATCATTGTCTTATAATTACTCTAGACCTTATAGATCAAACAAACTCCTATATTTCATCCTCTTTGGTCTTAGTGCATCATCACTCTATTACCTCTATTGGCCAAAACATACATTTCCTTCCTCAGTTGCAAAAATCTTACGTAAAGGTTTATGGGCAGAAAGTGATAAAGGTGATAAAGATTTTTCTCTAGCTCTAAAATATTATATACAAGCTTTAAAAGAATGTGATGATTTACAATTAGATAAACTTAGTGATGAGTATACGGGGATCCAACTTAAGATTGGAGAAATGTATGAAAGATTAGGTATGACAGATGAAGCAGGATTTATATATAATGAAATAGCTACACTCTATTTAAAAGTATTAACAGATAAATCAGTTGATTTAAGTCCTACAAAACGTAATCACTATGTACAAAAGGATCTTAGATTAGTTATAAAAATTGTAGAATTAAATAAGAATAATTTAAGTCTCTCTAGAGCAATAATTATAACCCATTCAGTTATACCAAATTTAATAATTGAATCTGAATTAGGTAATAAGTTAAGTGCCATAGATCTTGATAAAGTTAAAGATACTTCGAATCTTAAATATGCCCCATTTCTTGATGAATTCATCAATCTAATGAATATGCTTATAGCTATAAATATTAGTTTAGGAGATTATAATTATTCGATTAATCTAAATCTTAATATGAATAAATTAATGTTAATAATTAACTATCACAGTGATAAAATTTTACTTAATCAATGTAACCTCGGATCATTATTATATTTCCAAAGTGGAGTGTTTGAATCTAAAATGATTTCTATTTTAAAAAATCAAAATCTAGATTTCAGAAACTCAAGGTTCGAAACTTTTGTTGATAATGAAGAATTGGGAGAATATAAAACCGAATATTTGGAGTATTACTCGAATTTTAAAAATTGTATTAATTTATCTATAGATGCATACCAAAATGTAAATAAAATCGCTAATAACCTAAATAAAACAATAAGTAAGTCTGATAATAATGAAATTGATGATGCAACTACGATTGCTGAATTGGTAGCCTTAGCCACGTATTCTTTAGGAGTTATTCATTTACATTTAGGTGATTATACAAAGAGTGAAAGACTTCTTAGAGAATCTAGAGTTAAATCAAAAAGTTGTGATTATACTGATTTATTACAAGAGATTGAAAATGAACTTGAAAAGTTATTTTCTGAAAAGGAAAGTCGTAATTTATCTTAAATAAGTAAATTTACATAATAATAAAATATTTTTTTGATTATAAATAATAATAACTTGGCATACCAGGGTGAAAAACAACCGATCTATTGTTGGTTTGTTGAGGTATAAGTGCTCAATATACGATGCGGCCCCACCAGGTTATGAGACCATGCGGTAACCTTTAAACTGTAAACTTGTCAGAAGATATTAAAAAGGTGAGACATATGACGTGTGTATATTAGATTGTTAATGACCCTTGTATTTGGCTATTATAATTCATTTCATCGGATTTATCAAACACCTCTCCGGTACATCTTTCCCTACCTCGTCTATAATGTCTCATTTAGTTTGTGCCTCTCCTTCAAGTGCCCTGCAAGATCGTCCCCGTTCCTTTTTTGGTTATCTTCCCGGCAACTCCCCGCTATTCAATTACAATCGGTCTTATCAGTCGGTCGTGTGTACAATTCCTTTTCCACTGGTTTAAGCCCTGGATGGCAATATTAACCCTGAATAAGTTAATTTAAGCCCTGACTATTTCTATTATACTATATGCTTAGCCTCCAAATTATATAAACCTGAAGTAGTAATATTATAAATAATTCAATACTAAAAAATATTACAATAAACACGATATTTCTTTTAATGAATTCACCAAAGTTGGCATTCGTGTCAAGTTTTTGAAGTTGTTTACTTTTATCAATTTCTTTCTTTTCATCTTGATCTTGATCCCCCGTATCTATTATTTCTTTAATAATTTTAGCTTTAGTAAATCCAATTTGAGTATTCTCTAATATCTCAGTTTTCAATTGATCGATCAACATTTTACATGCATCTTTTTGTCCGGTTAATGTAGATTTTTCTATAACTCCTTTAATCCATGAACTACCACTCCATTCAATCCAATATGTTACTTGTAATTTGGTGGTATTGTTTGTACCCCAAGTGATTCTATATTTGTTCTTTACGCAGAATGAATTTCCCAGTGGAACATCTGGTGTTTTAGTTGTGGTTTCGAGAATTATATATTGCTTTGGTTCATAATGTTTTAAGTCTTCTTGAACTTCACATGTCGTAGATTTTGGTCCAATAGAATATCCTAATGTTTTACGATATGAATACTTTCTTATTCCTTCTTCAAAATCTCCAAACCCATTAAGTTCGTCTGACCCTTGTGATGCAAGAAATTTATGGAAAAATTGTCCGTTTTTATTCCCAAAAAGAATTTCATACACAACTCCTATTGGAGCTCTAATGATATCATTAAATAATTCAGTTTCTGTATCTTGAATCTCTTCATCTTCAGGTACTTCTGTTGGTTTATTAGTACTATTGCTTTGATTTGTATACCCGGAATCTGGTTTGAATTCAATGATTTTAACCGTTTGCTCTTCAGATTCTTTCGATGCATCGGTTACAGGCTTAACTTCAATGGTTGCTCCTGTTTCTTTTCTTTCGGGTCCATCATCTCCATCTAGTGACATAATGAACAGTTCAATATTTGACTCATCATCCATTGCTTGTGCTTGTCCTTCTCCACTACCATTATCATTATCTTCCTCAATCATTTTCTTCCCTGTAACTCCTTCCCACACCCTCTTCATGAACTCAAACGTCAGATCTCTCGATATGAAACTTGCAAAGGTGTACTTTGAATCTTTGGTTTCGATATTTATCCCATTTGGAAATATCCCTGCGGTAGATTTCTTCTCGAATCTTATGATGTCTTCTTGTTTAATTATAATACTCGTTACCCATCCTAATAAACTCGAATTAAAACATACATATTGTTCACTAACATAAATTCGTCCTTGTAATAAAATTTCTCTACTTAAAGCGCAAGCGAAATCATCAAGCAATCTATCTGTAAGATCAAGAGATCTGAATAATTGATGGAAATCGGTATTACGTTTAATACTAGCGTATCTATATGATGTATCCTTAAATTTTTCATCTACGTAAAGTCTTGGGTCAAATTTTTCCTTTGGACTTGCTTGGTCAAGAATATCTTGAAAATTATTTCCACTAGCAGTACGTTTACTCTTTCTGTAGCTTATTATTCTTGGTGATAAAGGTAAGTTTTCATTTGATTCTTCAAGGTCATCTTCACCTTTTTCACCATCTCCAACTCTATCACGATACTCTTTCAAACTCAACGTAGCATTAGAACCAATTTTTGGAGATGTGACATATTT
The DNA here is from genome assembly GCA_030555785.1 of Yamadazyma kanchanaburiensis. Taxonomy (NCBI): domain Eukaryota; kingdom Fungi; phylum Ascomycota; class Pichiomycetes; order Serinales; family Debaryomycetaceae; genus Yamadazyma; species Yamadazyma kanchanaburiensis. Next base: position 45,149 of record JANIVJ010000073.1, on the reverse strand, counting down.
ATCAACTTCATCTTCTGTGGTTAAAGCTAATGCGTTTTTACCTTCACGAGAAAGTACTGAACTAGCATCCTCCCTAGTTGTAAGAGGGTCTGCGGGGCTTGCCTTACTTAAAAAAGGTGATTGAAGACTTGATAACGATAAGTTTGGTACATGCTTTTTATGTGACAGATTTCTCAGTAGTTGAAAATTCAGATGTTGAGAGTTCAGTAGGTCTGAACCTTCACCTTCTGACCCTGTGGATAGGTTTTCTGACCCAGGAATTGCTTTATTCCGTACTGTTGAATTTGAATCAGAGGTCAAACTTGGAATTGATTCAGAATTAACCGTGATCAAATGTTGATTTAAAATTGCTAAATCATCTACTTCTCCATTGGGAGGAGCAACAGGTTCCAAAATTGGAGATGAACCAGACGAAGGATCAGATATCGATTCTAGGTTATCGGGTAAGGAACCTGTAGAGCTGTTATTAGTTGAAGGGAATGTATATGACCAGTGACTGGACATGTTAGTGGGGAAATTGTGCGAGATTGAGATACGATGGGCAGGACTGATGCGACAAGATCAAGAGACTAGAGAGATTCTACAAGTTTTCGTCCCGTACTGTTTATTCAACAAACATGCACTATAAATATCGTTTCCCATAAGAAGTGAATACAGTCATTCAGTTTGACTAATGATTCAAATTATTCTATCTATTGGTTTTCTGGTCTTAATTTTCTGACTTCTTTACCAACTTTCCAGATTTCCATATTTCTAATAACTTCTAATTCTTCTTCTAATCTTTCTCTGTAATCAACTTGAGAATTGAAGTCTAAAGATCTTTGAGTTTCACTACCGTTCTTAACACTTTCGTATAATTCAGCGAAAACTGGTTTTAAAGCATCTTTAAATCTTGGGTACCAATCTAAAGCACCTCTTCTAGCGGTGGTAGAACAAGCATCGTACATGTAATCCATACCATATTTACCAACTAATGGGTATAAAGATTGAGTAGCTTCTTCAACAGTTTCATTGAAAGCTTCTGATGGGGTGTGACCGTTTTCTCTTAAGACTTCGTATTGAGCTAAGAACATACCGTGGATACCACCCATTAAACAACCTCTTTCACCATATAAATCAGAGTTAACTTCTCTTTCGAAAGTAGTTTGGTAAACGTAACCACTACCAATGGCAACGGCTAATGCAATAGCTTTTTCTTCAGCTTTACCAGTAACATCATTCCAGACGGCATATGATGAGTTAATACCTCTACCTTCTTTGAAAAGAGATCTGACAGTTCTACCTGAACCTTTTGGAGCAGCTAAGATAACATCAATATTAGTTGGTGGTTCAACTTTGGTTAATTCCTTGAAAACTGGGGAGAAACCGTGGGAGAAGTAAAGAGTTTTACCTTCAGTTAATTGTGGTTTAATTGATTCCCAAGTTTCAGATTGAGCAGCATCAGATAATAAGTTCATGATGATGGTACCTTTACCAATAGCTTCATTGACATCGAATAAGTTTTCACCTGGAACCCAACCATCATCAATAGCAGCTTTCCATGAAGCACCATCTTTTCTAACACCAATGATAACATTAACACCGTTATCTCTTAAGTTTAAACCTTGACCGTAACCTTGAGAACCGTAACCGATTAAAGCTAAGGTATCATTTTTGAAGTATTCTAATAATTTTTCTCTTGGCCAATCGTTTCTTTCGTGAACAATTTCTTCAGTACCACCAAAGTTAATGGTTTTAACACCTCTGGTAGCAGTAATAGCATTAACTGATCTAGCAGCAACAATTGGTTGTTGTCTGGCTAAGGTAACCATGGTTCTAGCAGTTGGTCTGGCAGCTCTGGCAGCTTGTTTAGCAGCTCTAATTGATTGTCTAAAGGACATATTTCTTTTTTGATAATTATTAAATGAGTAAAATCAGGAGTTTAAATAGATTTTTATGTCGACGACTCAAAATTTTTCACTTTGATCGGGACACGTATATTTCTTTATCGCTCCGGTACCGCTACTGAATTTACTGCCTGGACCGGGGTAATTTTACTACGATCGCGCCTTAACGGCTTGGCTTAATGAGTCACCGAAACCGGTCCTGTATCGGAGATGACACGGACCTACGGCAAGTAATGTAAATCTGTATTGTCTAAATTTAACCTATACATCTATCCAAACCTGATCCTTAACCTAACCCTAATCCTAACCTTAACCTTTCCCTGATTATTATCGCCTGCGATTTAATAATCAAACCAATTTAAACTAAAATCGTCTACTAAAACTTGTCTCTGTAAAACTTTTGTAACCTTTAACTCTTTATTAACTTTACCAGTCTTTACAAAATTGTAATTATCATTTTCACTCTCATCAATAGTTAATCCGACTTTATAAGATTCTCCGAGTTTTTGAATAAAAGTATCTAAATTTCTTGATTTTATAACCATTAAGAAATCATTTGTATTATCATCTATTCCACTGATACGGAATAAATAATTGAATACTTCAAACCCTTTTGGATTCAAATTCGGATAAATATCATATAAAATCAGCTTCTCATTTAACATAACAAATCTCTTATAATTCATATCATGAATTAAAGATCTACCATTAATTGATTTAAAGGGAGTTTTACCAAAGAGAAATGTAATTAAACTAACACCAAAAGACCAATAATCAACGTATTTTGAATCATAACATTTTAAATTGAGATGGTAATTATAATTATTGATAAACACTTCAGGAGCCATATACTTCTCAGTACCAACATTGAATTGATCACTAATTCTTGAAGTAGTTGCTAACCCCCAATCACAAATCTTAATACCATAAAGATTATTATGACCGTTTAATAAGATATTTTCAGGTTTTAAATCCCTATGAAAAATACCTTTTGAATGAGCAAAAGTAATTGCATTATATAATTGAACAGCAACTATAAATAAATCTTTTGAACTAACTTGATTTTTTCTTCTATATTCATGTAAATCACCTCCTCTACAATATTCAAGTACAATATATATCCCATCTTGATTGGTAAAATGATCAAGTAATTTACAAATATTTTCGCAGCCATTTAATTTTGATAACATTTTAATCTCATGATTTCCAATGGATGCAAATTTTTGTGGTAAGAATTTTACTGATACAATTGTATTTGTCTTTGTATCAAAACATTTATACACTTTACCATATGAACCCTTTTGGATATATTGGAGAATTTTATATCTTCCATTAAGAATTGTATTAATCCCTTGTATTGGTGAAGATGAAGATGGAGATGATAACATAGATATATAGTTGTAGTTTGTAGTGTAGTTGAATTTGGATAATTTAATATTTGGATTTTCACTTGTTTAAATAGAAAGTGAATAATCTGGAAATTGTGAAAAATTATCCATTTTAATCTTTCTCAATTAACCCCTTTTCCTATTCACATTCTGATTTAATGCAATTGTCTAACCCTTACATTTTAACAATAAAAAATTATTAGTTTTTACAATAGATTTAGATCGGAATGTTAAGAATAAAAAGGCATTTTAGATTTATACCGTTTATTTAGTCAATTGCTTGACGAAATCTTGACGAAATCTATTACTTTACATGTTTGAATTTGTATATTTGTTTATAATATTTACGGTTGTAGATACAACGGTTATGTAAGGGGAAATCCGTCAATAAGGTTAAGTGCAGGGTAGTGTCCAGGAAGGGTATTAATGTGGAAATGATAACCGGATAAGAGTAGTGTACAGGACGATTTATACCATTTTGAGAATATAACAAAGAGCCTAATTTTAACAATAGACTTAGTAGTGTAGGATAGTTAATTTAATGTATAGATAAGATTCTTACTGGGGAATGATATGCTGTATGATAACTGAATTGCATGACCGTTTATTTTCTCCTTTATCTTTCTGTTATCTGTTAATTCTGCACATTTCAAGATTCAATTTGAGAATAGGGGAATGTTAAGAACAATTACCTTTGTTTCTTAGTGCCGTTATAGTTTGTTGGGAAACTGAGAACGATATTATTGTTCGTTGTATTGACCACTATATAATAATTGAGATGGTAGAGACACTAGACTCTAATGTTAATTGGTCTAGTCTATGACTAAAAATCATTATACCCAAACCCTTAATAAAAGTGCATCAAAGTAAGTAGGATTGGATATATCTTCTACGACGTCTCTATATGCAAGGGTTAATTAAGATGGGTTATAAAAACTTCTATTTTTCAGGTTTTACGTACTCTTAATTTGACTTTTTCGTAACTCTAATTGCTCTATTTGGTCTGGAATGTGCCTAAGGTTGTAAGGATATTAAACTTTGGATTTAAGTTATCAACAGATCAAGACTTGATTGGACATTGGTACACATTCAATTGTAGAAGTAGGGATGGCTAATGCTTGGAGAGTAGTAGTTACTTTAATGCTTCGGATATCCAAGATGAGAGTTTAGTGTGGAGAAATCTACAAGAGACTGTTGTTCATATAATGATTCCTAGAAAGTTTAAAGTATATCCTTGTATAAAGGGGTCACTTAATGACCAACAGTAATAATAAAATAAACCAATATGCGTTTCGGTTAAATCAATAAGAGTATAGAAATTCAGACACTACCATCCCAATCCTAATCACTTGGTTCTTCACTCTTGAATATGCTATTTGCTAATTGAATCTTGTCTTCCTGAACTGTAAAGTGTCTACAATTTCTTTTGCTTTAGGTGGCTTTACTTCAAACCAATATGCAATGCGTATGTGATTTACGATCATTTAAAAATAAGAAAAATGTCACTAGTGTAAAGAGACCTTCATCGTGAACTTCATAGTAAACACTATATAAATTCTTAAAATGGTCAGCAGATTTCTTTCAAATGAACTCAACCACTTCGAATGTTTCTTACTGATATTCACCATCCAAAGAATATCTAGTTCTACACCGGGTTATTCTCTCTGGGAGATTAGAAGCTCGGTGAATTCAGTCCTGTGTTTCTTCTTCTGTTATGGCTATTGTATGAGTATGCACCTAGAGATCTAGATCAAGATTTTATGTAAATCAAATTATTAAAATGAATCCCACAGAACCTGAGAATAGTTAAGAGGTTATATTACAAGTCTAGACTACTTCTGGGTGTCTTTACATCGAATTGAAGATAATAAGAGACAGAAATTTTAACGGGCAACATAATGATTTTCACGGCGCTTTGATTCAAGTAGCCTTGCTACGATCATTCACTTAGCCTTTTGAGTTCTTCATAAGGCTGATCATCCAAGGGCTCGATATCCTTATTTCCGCTTGATCAATGCTTAACTCCGCTTCATGTAAGCCTCGACTAAATCTATTGCCCGAATATACAAACCATTATGAGTAATACTAGCTCAATGGAGCAGGTACTATTTGTTTCTATTATTAGAAGAATTCAGAGATGAAGAGATTTCAAAGATGTTTTTAGTGATCATATATTCATTCTATACTTTAGTTTCGCTATTCTCTTCAGAAGATTCTGAAGAGTCAGTAGATTTCTTTCCTTTATCGAACCAAATACAATTCAATAAAGTGAAAGCAGAAACAAATTCCATAGTTGTAGCTAATACATATTCGTAGATAGTCATCATTTGATATCTTGATGGATCAGTATAATTCAGAACTATCATATAATTCATCTTCTCAACGTAAATAGATAAAATACCAAAAATACCTCTAACAGTAATAAATGGGGAGATAAAAAGTAAAGCAAAAACAGCTTTGGTTTTTAAACCTTTCCAAAAAAAACTGTGGAACGATAATACACTAACAGAAAGAGATTGGATTAAAAATATTGCTTGACCAACACTTCTTAAAATTTTTGAAGTTGTAACTTTATCATGATTATTTAATAACTCTTCAATTGTCATACCACTAAGCATTGAACTACCAGCAATTAATATAGCATTTGCTGGGATTAAGATTAAATGAAACCAATCCTTATAACATTTTGGTTTAAGTAATCTTGATTTAGCTAAAGTACCGTCTTCTTTATAAGCTTCTAAAGGAGACTTCCCCCAAACATTTCTTTGTTCTCTACATAAGAAATATAATGAATATAAAACAAGAGTAAAATAACCTTCAGCAGTTAATACAATATAAGCAATTAACCAAGAAGTTGCTGAAAAACCTAAGGTTGCAAAACCAATACCACTAATTTGACCTCCAAGTCTAATAAGACCATAAAGTCCTACCATAGTATATAAACTCTTGAAAGTTTTTTTATATAATGCATAACATGTAATACCAAGGAATATGGTATAAAGTGAGAGATAAACACTTGCAGCGATACCTAAATCTTCTATTTTAAAAGCCATTGTAAATTATTGTTTTTTTAATGATTAAAATTTAGTCGGGAAGGGCTACTTATATAGTATTTAGATCTTTTTCACCAAGATAATACGTCAAACAACGCTTACATAATCTTTAACGTAATCGCTATCCCAATTAGTCTCCCGTATTTGCATGCATATAGAGAGGCGGAAATGAAGCGGAAAAGAGGCGGAAGCGGAAAAATGACTAGTCATCTAATGAAACTGGCCAGTACACGTTGATATTTACGAACTTGCATATTAAGCCCTTAATCGGCAAAATTTCCATCATGTCTGGGTTTCTAATCTATCCACATTTTTATGAACAATACTATATCGATGATCTGTATACATTTGCTCATACTAATACAGCTCCAATAACTAATCTCGAAGATTACAGATTACCACTTGGAGTATCAGCCATTCATTGGCAACCAATATCCTATAGTCTTTTTGTGATATATGGTGTATTGTTTGTTACATCAGCATGTCTTTATTCCGTAAGTTGGAAGAAATATTCCTTCAGAATAGTCCTCCCTGAATGGCTCTTTACAATTATTTTTTTAGGTCTACAACTAGGAGGTGCGGTGTGTCTTTACCAGTTTTTGTCTAATTTTAGATTAGGTAAATTAATGTCTTTTTTACTACTTGAAGCTATATCTATATTATATTTAAACTGGTCCGTTAGTTTCAATTGGTTTCTTGTGAATGACTTTAATAATGTACAATTTCTGAGTAGAATTTCAATGCTTTTAATGTGGGTAGGTGTAATAGTTTTCCTGGCTGGAACTTTTTTCGAATATTTTTTAATTAATAAAATCGGGTCTTGCATAATGTTAGGGGCAGGTGTAGTATATGCAATAATGCTTATTATCAATTGTACTAAATTGTCAAAAACAGGTGGTACAAAATTGATTTCCCTTGGTTACTTGTCAGGGATCTTAACATTATGCGGCCCAATACTTTTGACGTATATGTCATTTACATCTACAAGATATTTCTTAGAGATCAACGTAGGATGGTATTTAGGGTTGATGGCAGTTCCTAAGATGTTGTTGGCGGTTATCATGCAAACGAATGTATGGGCTGTTGCATTAAAAGATTAGGAGGCATAAGAGAAGAATTCGTATATTGTATTAGTAATAAATAGGATTGACGTATGTGTCAACGTATCTGTCAGAACCGATTAGGAAGGTGCAGATCGGAGATTGTAATTGGAGTCCGGATATTGAATGGTCGGGTTAGACGAGATGAGTGTGATGAGATAAAATAGATCTTGATCGAACTAGCGGCCACCCATACAAGCCACTTCCTAATCTATGAGCCTCTATATGAGCCTCTCTCCATACCCTACCTATAAGCCCCTATCATGTTTTCAATGACCACCGCTTCCGTACCAATTCCATATTCCGTTTATTCTCCCGTATCTAATTCCTTTCTTCCCCGTACTAAGCCCTCGCCGTAAATCAATGCGGGAGCTACTGGACAATACTTAAATTTCTTCTTAAAACATATGACTTTTAACGTATACTATCTTATCTTTTGCGTTACCTTGGTAACCTGTAGCATTCCAAGCTTAAAACCTGGACTTTCTTGGGATTATCATATTTTAAGTACACCTAAAAAAATTGACTCTTCAGTACAAGTTTACGACATTGACCTCTATGATAATGAAAAAAAAATTATTGACAATTTACATAAAAAAAATAAATACGTAATTTGTTATTTCTCTGCTGGTAGTTATGAAGATTGGAGAAGTGATAAAAAATCTTTTAAAAAATCAGATTTAGGTAAGAATTTAGATGGTTGGAAAGGTGAGAAATGGTTAGATTTGAATTCTAAAAATGTTAGAAGTATTATGAAGAAACGTATAGAATATGCAAAGAAACAAGGATGTGATGCAATTGATCCTGATAATATCGATGGGTATGATAATGATTCAGGATTTGATCTTACAGAAAAGGATTCTATAGATTTTGTAAAGTTTTTAGTTAAGACAGGACATGATAATGGACTTAAGGTTGGGTTAAAAAATGCTGGTGCAATTGTTGAAGATGTCATAGGGTTAGTTGATTTTCTGGTTCAAGAGCAATGTGTTGAGTATGAAGAGTGTGAAGATTTTAAGCCATTTATTAACAAGAAAAAGCCAGTGTTTCATGTAGAGTATCCTAAAGGAGATAAGAATAATAATGATAATGTTAGTTCAAGTACAAAAAAGAAATACTGTAACCTGGGTAAAGGGTTCAGTAGTATTTTAAAGAATTTGAATTTGAACGATTGGATCGTTCAGTGTGGAAACAACACAGGAAGAGATTTTGCAGCCAGTGAGACTGAGACAGGTCCAGAAACAGAAACATCTACATCCTCTTCCTCCACCCCCTCCAGCACCACATCTTCAGATTCCGGTGCTATGAAATTAAGTCTCTTCTAAAATCATAATTAAATATATTAATAAACACTATACATACCCTATAATAACTTCTCAATCTTTGGACCAATACTTGCTGGTTTAGTGGTACTTCCAAATCTTTCAACAACTTTACCTTCTTTGTTAATAAGGAACTTTTCGAAATTCCACTTAATTCTGGTTAATCCTAATAAACCAGATTTTTGAGATTTTAAGTATTTATAAACTTCATCAGCTTTATCACCATTAACATCAATTTTCTTTAAGACTGGGAAAGTAACACCATAGTTCAATTGACAGAAAGAGGCAATTTCTTCAGAGTTACCTGGTTCTTGACCCATAAATTGATTACATGGGAATCCTAAAATAACTAATCCTTGGTCTTTATATTTTTTGTTTAATTCTTCTAATTCTTTATATTGAGGAGTGAATCCACATTTTGAAGCAACATTAACAATTAAAACGACTTTACCTTCTAAGTCTTTGAAAGGGAAAGGTTGTTCTTTGTTATCTAAAGGAGCTAATTCATAAAATTTTGACATTTTGATTTAAGGGATGAAAAATCTTGGGGGGATGCGATTTAATTTATAGTGGTAGAAAATGGGTCCATTTAGTTCCAGCCTCGGTCCATCGGTCGTAGACTCGCATAATTGTTTATAACCGAAGGTGCCGGGTTTAAAAAATAAGGCGATTTCATAGGTCCAAGCCTCATTGCGAATGGCGATTGTTCTAGATACTATTTTCTTAGTAATAGAGACAAGACCGTCTGTATGGTAGAGGTAGAGGTAGAGGTAGAGGGAGAGGTAGAGGGAGAGGGAAGGAGATGACCCGTTAGACGAAGTCGTGAGGTGTGATGCCATGTGTAGTCATTGCGATCTGATACTGCATATTGCATTTAAATGCTTAGCCCATCCCCACACTTAGAAGAGTAGTAGCGTAGGGAAAGGAGGGGGGTAGACAAGGAAAGGAGAAAATACAGGAAGGAAGAGGGTATACAGGGACCAGAAAAGTGACAACTAAATGACAACGAATAAACGGGTTCACGCACGGTGAAACGAGTATGTAGAACGGCTATATAGGCACGGCTAAAGACCGATGCATACCCATGTCTTCAAACGTTATATTTATTCTAATACTAAATATACATAAATCATTACATATTCTTACCTAATCAATTCACCAATAACTCCAACCATTGATAATAAAAATGTTAAACCAAAACCACTTGCAGTGAATAAATTATTAGATTTAATTCTGTATAATCTATTCTTGATATCCTTTTCGAAAAGGGCAACGTTAACTTCGTATTCAAGATCTTCTTTATCGTTCAGAGGTTTTGGAGAGTTTGGTGCAGAGGTAGTTGGAGTAGAAGAAGTGCTAGCAGAGTCTTCGTCTGAGACATGAATATATGATTTTCCCAAGTCATCTTCAGCGGCTGTTTCAGCAGCATCAGCAGCAGCTACAGCTGGCTCTGGTACTGGTTCTGGTTCTGGCTTCTTTGGTACTTCATACTTCTTAACCTTTTCATAATCTTCCCTATTGACCATGAAGGAATACCCGTAGGTAATTAAACTTCCTAAAATGGAATAGATCAAATATGGATGTTTACCATTTGGATTTGCAAGGTTGTACACAAAAAAGAATGAACCTGAAGCTACTGCAACTAAAATCTGATTGACGCAATTACCTAAAGAAATTTTACTAGTTGAAGTTGAAGTACCTTTAAGGTTAATTTCTTTAATGACTGTAGGAATTGAGACGACTGATTCGTAGATGTAAGATCCTGTTAAAACACCGAGAGATCCTACTCCAATTAATTTGATAATACTTGACATGATGAGATAGGAATTAAGGGATGATTGCGCGGATGGGATAAATGACTCGGATTTGATGCGACGGGGTTAACGAGACGGGACGAGAAGGACGGACAGGGACCAGACGGGACAAGGACAATACGAAGCACGGGTTCAAGTGATTAGAGGTATAGAGATGTAAGGCGACGTCAAGGAGTCTGTGGGGTATGTGGCTGGATGTAGCAGTACAGTGTAGTAAATCCGATCGTCTTCCTTATCTCATTTTGTGTTTTTTGCGATTTGCAGCCATTTGATAATTTAGGGACAAAGAAATTCGGGAAATAAATACAAATAAAACTGATCACTACTATACTGTCTATAGTCTTGATTCTGATCACAGCTCTATACGCTCGACTCTGATAACTACTGTACTGTCTATACACTCCCTGATCACAACTCTATCCCCTCGACTCTGATCATAACTCTATCCCCTCGACTCTGATCACAATCTATTATCTATACACTCGACTCAACTAACTGAGTCGAACTACTTGTACTCTCAACTTCACTCCTCTCAATAAATACATTTGATGGTTTATCAAAAGGATCTCTACCCACTTCTCTTTGCTTTATTATACCCATAGCTCTTTTATGTGCCTTCCATGGCTTTACTCCCAGTTCAAATAACAATTCAATATCACTAATTGGAATGTTCTTTGTCTCTGGAAAAAATACTACGAAACATATAGTAGAAATAGACAACATTGAACCAAAGAAAAAAAACACACCATAATTCATTGAATTAATCATATCTTGAGCCCATCTTGCAAAGATGAAAGCCCAAAACCAATTGAATGAAGAATTAAAACATTGTGATAAATTTTTCACATTCAGATCAAATATTTCAGACATATAAACCCAAGGAAATCCAGACCAAGAAAATGCAAATCCAACAGTCCAAATATAAAAAAATGCTAGAGCACTAGCAGGAGAAATATCTTTCAGAGAATCCACGATTTTAATAAAAGATCCGAGATAAAATAAACTAATAATACAAATTAATCCACCAATAATTACAGGAGGTTTTCTACCAAAATTATCAATAATAAAAAATGCCCATATAAAACAACAAATACCTTTAATTACCCCAAAAATCCCAGTAGAAAAAAGTCCAGCTTCTGTTGAATCTATACCAAGAGTTTTAAGTATCGAAACGGAATAATATATTATAGCATTGATCCCACTAGAATTTTGAAATATAAATAATAACAGAGTTAATATTAGCTTATATCTATTAAGTTTATTAGAAAAAAGAAGCCTAAAAGGACCAAAGAATTCAGATCCAATAATCAACTTTCTTTGATTTATTTCAAACTCCATTAATTCTAATTCGTTTCGTATATTCTCAGAGTCAGGTAAGTTACGTATATAACATAAAGAATCTAATGCATTTTTTGGTTGATTTCTTGTTAAAAACCAACGAGGTGATTCTTTTATAAAAAAAACTCCAATAAAAAAAATACTTGAAGGAATAATTTGTACACCAATTGGAACCCTCCATTGAGAATTTCCTTCAAGATTTTTTTCAGTTGCATAGTTTATAAAGAATCCAAAAATCCCACCAACTTGCCATGAGATTTCATACATACCAATTAATCTACCTCTTATATTTGAAGGTGAGATTTCAGACACGTACATTGGTGCCAAATTTGATACGCTTCCAATGCCAATTCCAGAGATGATTCTACCAATTAAAATCCATTTTAGACCATTTTTAGAATTACTTATTAATTGTATAGCCAGGCCAAAAGTGATTAATAGACCAGCCAACTTAAAACCGAAAATTCTACCATAATAAATGGCTATAGGATAAATCAAATAACAACCAAAAAATGCTCCAACATGGAAGAGAGAAATTATATTTGCTTTTGTAGAGATGATTTGATTTTGAGATAAGTTATCGAATCCGAATTCTTTTTCAAATGTGGGGAGTACCACGGTTCCACCAATGAACCCAGCATCGTATCCTATGATTATAGCAGCAAAGGAGGCGATAAAGGCGGCGAAATGGATTCGAATGGATGAAGAGACCATAGGAGGATAAGAGATAAGATAAGGTATCGCGGAGATGTGAGATGAGAACGTGGTAGCTGAACCTGAGGACAGCGAAGGTGATCTGTTGACGGAAGACAAGTACAAGGTACAAGCGTGACTACCAGGGACCTTCTGATTGTCTGCCACTAGTCTCTCTGCCTGTTTCATCCTCACTCTCGTTCCATCTCTCGTCATATTCCCTCTCGTCCCATCTTCCCATCTTCCCTCTTTTCCCTCTTCCCTCTTCCCTCTTTCCATCCCCCATCCCCCCATCTACTTCCAATTATTCTGCAAAAACTCAGGGGCATCCTCCTTAATCTCTATGCACAGCAAATCAAAACTCTCGATCAATAATTCAACCTGAATTCTACCACCCTTTGCACCCGTAAACCTTCTGTATTCTTCACTAACACTTGCAAGATTCCAATTTTGTAATCTCCTCAAACACCCAATGACAGTTCCTGTTCTATGACGTCCCATCCCACAACAAACCAATAATGGATAATTATCTTTATTGCTAATAATCTCAAGAGACTTAGAAATAGTTACATCATTTAATGTATCCCATGGATTGATATTTGAAGTATAATTAAAGTCATTGATCATCCCTACGAACTCTAGATTGATATTATTGGTTGAGCAGAAATCTAAGAATTCTTCTTGTGGTTCTTCAGTAGCTAACCAAATGATGGTTTTAAGGTTTAAACCTTTGAGAAAACTTTGATTTATAATGGTTGGTTGACCAGATCTATAGAGTTGATGTTCTACAGGACAAAAATTCAAAGGAGGGATGATTCTTAATTTAGGAGGACGAGTAATTTTGGTTCTGTCTGACATGTAGTTAGTGAAAAATTGATGGACCCAAATTAGCGAAAAATTAATGGACCGAATAGCGACACCGGTGCGAGACCACAGTGAGTGAGACTACAAGTGTGAGAATTGAGACCCGTTGAATTTCTCATAGGTGTTCATGTCAAAATCCACTAAAAAAGATCAAAAAACATCTCCATTTAAGGCGTTTAATGAAGTCCAAACCGCCATCACAACCACATACAATGACTACATCAAGTCGCTTACCCCAAGAACAAAATTAATTGATACATTCTTATTATATCTCGTGTGTATTGGAATTCTTCAATTTATCTATGTCTTATTAATTGGTAATTTTCCATTCAATGCTTTCTTAGGTGGGTTTATAAGTTGTGTGGGTCAATTCGTATTGACAGTGAACCTTAGGTTACAATACAACGAGGAGAATTTCGGGTTATTCAAGCACAGTCCTGAGAGATCATTTGGTGATTTTATATTTGCAAGTTTGATTTTACATTTTATAGTTTATCATTTTATAAATTGAGAGTAGAGAAGGAATGTGTAGAAAATAGAGGAATTTGTAGAGAGGAATGTAGAGAATAGAGGAATGTGTAGAGAGGTTAGTGTAGGGGTTGTAGAGGTTAGTGTAGAGGTTAGTGTAGAGGTTAGTGTAGGGGTTAGTGTAGAGGTTAGTGTAGAGGTTAGTGTAGAGGTTGTAGAGGTTGTAGAGGTTGTAGAGGTTAGTGTAGAGGTTGTAGAGGTTGTAGAGGTTGTAGAGGTTGTAGAGTTTGTAGAGGTTGTAGAGGTTGTAGAGGTTGTAGAGGTTGTAGAGGTTGTAGAGGTTGTAGAGGTTGTACAGGTTAGTGTAGAGGTTAGTGTAGAGGTTAGTGTAGAGGTTGAGGTTGTAGAGGTTGTAGAGGTTGTAGAGGTTGTACAGGTTAGTGTAGAGGTTAGTGTAGAGGTTAGTGTAGAGGTTAGTGTAGGGGTTAGTGTAGAGGTTGTAGAGGTTGTAGAGGTTGTAGAGGTTAGTGTAGAGGTTGTAGAGGTTGTAGAGGTTGTAGAGGTTGTAGAGGTTGTAGAGGTTGTAGAGGTTAGTGTAGAGGTTGTAGAGGTTGTAGAGGTTGTAGAGGTTGTAGAGGTTGTAGAGTTTGTAGAGGTTGTAGAGGTTAGTGTAGAGGTTGTAGAGGTTGTAGAGGTTGTAGAGGTTGTAGAGGTTGTAGAGGTTGTAGAGGTTGTAGAGGTTGTACAGGTTAGTGTAGAGGTTAGTGTAGAGGTTAGTGTAGAGGTTAGTGTAGGGGTTAGTGTAGAGGTTAGTGTAGAGGTTAGTGTAGAGGTTGTACAGGTTGTACAGGTTGTAGAGGTTAGTGTAGAGCCTGAAACACTATTAATCTAATTACTCCTACACAATTACACAACAACCAGATGACAGTTTTGATTCATTACCAGATGAAACATTTGTTTGCTGTTTTCTACCATTTGATACAGAAGCTTTTTGTACCTCTTTATCCTTAACAACATCATTAACATCATTTTCTAAAGTATCCTCATTCTTTGGTAAAGGCTTCTTATTATCATCTCTAATTGATCTAACTAATTCATAAAAACTCTCTTCAACATTAATTCTTTGTTTTGCAGAAGTTTCAAAGAATTTACAATTGTTGAAATTCTTTGCTAATAATTCACCTTCTTCATAACTAACTTGTCTTTGATTTTCTAAATCACATTTATTACCAACTACTAAAACTGGTACATTATCAATTTCTTTAACTCTTTGAATTTGTTCATAGAAATTAGTTAATTCATCTAATGAACTCTTTGAGTCAATAGAATAAACAAGTAAGAACCCTTCACCAGTTCTCATATATTGTTCTCTCATAGCACTATATTCTTCTTGACCTGCAGTATCTAAAATATCTAATAAAACTTGTTCATCATCAATATTATATTGTTTTCTATAAGAATCTTCTATAGTTGGATCATATTCATCAACGAATTGAGATTGAATTAATTGGATGGTCAAGGCACTTTTACCAACACCACCACCTCCAACAACTACAAGTTTGTATTCTTTCATGGTGAAAATTTTTGGGTGAGACTCGTTTGAAATTTGTCTTTATTGCTCGATACTGCTGGTGCTGGTGCTGGCTCGGCCGAGTTATCGCGCCAATAGGGATAAGGTACTAGGGTAAAAGATAGGTGAAGGGTATAGGGATGAGAGGATGGTCGAGGATATAAGAGGAGGGTTTTGGGAAGGGTAGAAATGGGGTGTTTTCGAAGGTTTTGGGGTGTTGGAGGTGAGATAGATGTTTGTCATGTGACATGTGATCCTGCGTATGCACCTATCAGCCTTAGTCGTGTAGTGTCGTGTCTTGTGTCGTATCGTCTGTTCTGTCTGGCTTCCCACCCATCTACACTGTCCCTACACCATCCTCTACACTGTCCTCTACACTGTCCTCTACACTGTCCTCTACACTGTCCTCTACACTATCCCTACACTGTCCCCTACACTGTCCCTACACTGTCCCCTACACTATCCCTACACTGTCCTCTACACTGTCCCATCTCTACACTGTCCCATATCTACACTATCCCATCTCTACTGTCCCATCTCTACACTGTCCCATCTCTACACTGTCCCATCTCTACACTGTCCCATCTCTACACTGTCCCATATCTACACTATCCCATCTCTACTGTCCCTACACTGCCCCTCCCCTATCCCCACACTATCCCTACACTGTCCCTCCCCTATCCCCACACTATCCCTACACTGTCCTCTACACTGTCCTCTACACTGTCCTCTACACTGTCCCTCCCCTATCCCCACACTATCCCATCTATTAATCTACACATCACTTCTTCATCTTCTTCTGCTTAATTAAACAATCATCACAATACCATTTCCCCTTTGGTGGATGCTTAAATCCAATACACGGCAAATGAAACCATTCCCTCTTACATTCATCACCATCACACCCAACCATCTCTCCAAACGATACTTGATTACAATAACAATATGTTGGCTCATTACTATTTTCTTCTCTAGTCACCTTAACTTTCTTCTTTGGCTGTTGTGGGGTTGAAGGTCTCGAAATTTCTTCTCCCATATTTAATGGCTGTGGACTTTGTTGAGGTATTGCTGGTTCCTTTCTTGTTCTTTTCTTCTTCTCAATTTGTGGTTGTGGTGTAGATTCTTTCTTATTGTTACTACTACTATAATCCAATTCTTTTGATTGTTTCTTTGCTGCTAATGCTTCTCTTCTACTTTCCAGTCTTGCACTTTGTGCTGATCTATTTGCATCCAAAGTCAGTGATGAATCCATAATCATTGCTGGATGATGTAATGGTCCAATTCTTATAGATTCTGGAATTTCATTATTAGCTAAAATGATTTTGTAATCATTGTTTATACGGAATAAATGTTTTTCAATAGCATCACTTGCTATACTTGTAACATGCATTTTCTCTTCAAGACATGGTACTATATCACTAATTTTATCACGAATAAATTTTAGATTATTGGCTTTTTTATCATTAGAATCTTGGGTGGTTGGGTCATGAAGACGAGTAATGTATGATTCGATCCCATTGGTGATATGGGGGATAGACGAGATACACTTGGCGTCTATTTCTTTGAGTAATGTGAAATATTTTATTATATCTAAAGGTAATGCTTCGAAAGCATCTGAGATATCATTTAACCCTGGAAGAAGTTCGTTGATATTATTAACGACTTTAGATTTGTTGAGGTAGTTTTGTAGACGAACCTGTTGATCTTTTTGACGTGATCTTTTGGCTACTCTTTGTGATTTTTGACGTGGAGGTAAATCGAGTGTCATGGTGAAGAAGATATGCGAGTGAGAAAGACGAGCATGAGGGAGGAGGGAAGGCAGGAAGAGGAGGCAGAGGAGGAAAGGCAGAAGACATGAAGGGGGACACAAGACAAGACAGGAAAGCCAGACTAGAGGGAAAATAATCTGAGACTTAGACTTCAAAGCGAGTTTATGTACTGTCTGATGTCCATTAATAGGATTGGATGTAAGAAGAAACTCAAGAACGGCAGAACTGTACAGAAAAGAGTCTATATCTGAGTCGATAGAGAAGGGATCAGAGGCAAGGGCCGAGAGAGGGCCTATGTCCTAGAACTCATGTAAAACCGTCTGTATGGGAAATATGAGATTTAGGTCCCTTTGTGTAACTGATGATCTTGCAACCAGAACTCACACAAAAGCAGTCTACACCTTCTTTAAATCTGACCAATAACATCTCTACGTAGCACTTAAACACGATTCTTCAGACAGACCACACACCCTATTCTTACACTCTATTCTTTGTTGGAGAACGCCTATACCTGAATATTTGGACAGATGTATGGGCCTACGCGGCCCAATCACTATATTCCCGCTTACTTAATCAATTTCATAAAGATATACCCTTCTCTTACAACTCCTAACCAAACTCCCAACACCTTCAAACCCTTCAAAGTCTAATATCTTACCTAATCCCTTACTAACCCTATCTAACCGCTCCACACTTTACCATGCCACAACCTTTATTCGCAATCGTGATGAGGTAAAGTCACGTGCCATAAGCATTATGCCTAACAGTGGATAATTGTATAAAACTAATAAATTATCGTAATGAACATATGATCCATGAATTATCCGAACTTTGTTTTAAATGGTCCAAACGGTCAGAATAATACGGATGATAGAGGTCAAGTAAAGGAGAATAGGATTGACATCAATGACCTTAAAGCCAATAGTAATGGCAATGGTAATGGTCTCAATGGCAATGAGGTAAATGGCAATAATAACAGCAACGGACCCCTAATACCTGACCTCAACTCTATACCCACACGATCAGCTGAAGATGAACGATTTTTCAAATTAGCTAAAGAAGCAATTGTTGCAACTGCAAAAGCTTCAAAGACTTCCCATAATAAACAAATTCTTGATCCTACCTTAAATGATTTATTTACAAGATTACAATACGTATCATCACCTCATGGGAACCCTATCAAGAACGGAGAGAATATCCAAGTCAATGATAAAGGACAATTAATGATCCAAGAATTTTATGAAAATTTCCCAAATCTAAATAATGATATATTTCATGATCCTACAACTAATAACCCTGCTAATTATTGGAAACAAAGTGAAACCAATCCATTAATAGGGGGGAATCCATTGATTGGAGCTAATCCTTTAGCAAGAGGTAGTGGGATTCTTAATAGTCAGAATGAAGATAAATACGAAGAAGAAAGTGATAGAAAATATCAATGTGATAAATGTTTGATGAATTTCAAGAGATCAAGTGATTTGAAGAGACATGAAAAACAACATTTATCGATTCCACCCAATATATGTGAATTATGTGGGAAGGGATTTGCAAGAAAGGATGCATTAAAAAGACATAAGGGAACGGCGACATGTAAGAGGAATGCAGAGAAGAAGTTGTATGTAGATAATTTAGAGCTATTGAGGTAATAGATGTTTAGGTATGTGATGTAGGTGGAGAGGGAAAGGAGCACAGAAGTAGTGTACAGAAAAGAGGCAGTAAAGGGAGGGGGTGTGGGAGATGAGGGAGATTGTGGAGAGATATAGTATACAGTAGCTGTATTAATAGCAAACCATCAGAGTGTACAGAACTTGTATTAATCGCAGATCAGCAAACCCCCAGAGTGTATTAATCGCAGACCATCAGAGTGTATACAGTAACTGTATTAATCGCAAACCATCAGAGTGTATAGAAGTCAGTAGTTTTATTAGTCTCAAACCACCAGAGTGCATAGAAGTATTCAGTACTTTTATTAATCACAAACCACCAGAGTGCATAAAATACAGTATATTCCTTTAGATCTCACACAGTAGTACCCTAGACAGAATGAATTGAAGAGCACAGAACAGACTGATAAAGTACATAGAGACAGTAGGAGTAGTTACTAGAGGGAGCAGAGAGTAGAGGGAGTAGATACTAGAGGGAGCAGAGACTAGACTGAGCGACTTGAAACTGTAGACACAGACAGCCTTTTTCATATGTTTCGCAGCCGCAGACATCCGATTCGGATAATTACATAAGGTGACGGAGTCATTTGAGTCATCCCCAGATTATTTAAAACCCCCAAAAATCTACCCAAAATTCACCCCCAAAAAACTTCGTCTCCCATAACCATTTATCCCCTCTTACCCAACACCCAATTATTACATTTATTTACACATCTAACCACCTCTTATCATTGCTATACTTTCTTTTTCACCATTATCTCATTCGTCGATGAGTCCTCGGTCAACGGGAATTCTCATTTCACAAGATAACTATAAATAGTCTCACACACCCAGTAACTGCTGCAAAAAAATGTCTGCTCATCAAAGATTATTACACTTAAATCAAATTCTTAACGGGTCTATCTCTGTCAATAAGACATCTGGTGGTGTTACCCCAGATCATCCTTTTAAAATCGCTGTTATCGGTAGTGGTAATTGGGGGACCACAATTGCTAAGATCGTTGCAGAAAATGCAAATGCTAGACCTCATCTTTTCCAACATCAAGTCAAAATGTGGGTTTTTGAAGAAAAAATTAATGGTGAAAACCTTACAGAAATCATCAACACTAAGCATGAAAATGTCAAATATCTCCCAGGTGTTGAATTACCAAAGAATTTAATTGCAGTTCCAAATATCGTAGAAACTGCTAAAGATGCCGATTTATTGGTTTTCAATTTACCTCATCAATTTTTACATAATATTTGTAAACAATTAAAAGGTAATATTAAACCTCATGCCAGAGCCATTTCTTGTTTAAAAGGTTTAGAAGTTACTCCAGAAGGTTGTAAATTATTATCTACATATATTACCGAACAATTAGGTATTACTTGTGGATCATTATCTGGAGCCAATTTAGCACCAGAAGTTGCCAGAGGTAAATGGAGTGAAACCACTATTGGATATACCATTCCAAATGATTTCAAAGGTGAAGGTAAAGATATCGATCATTATATTCTTAAAGCTGCATTCCATAGAACTTATTTCCATGTTAATGTAATTGAAGATGTTGCGGGTGTTTCAGTTGCTGGAGCTTTAAAGAATATCGTTGCATTAGCTGTTGGATTTGTTGAAGGTTTAGGATGGGGTGATAATGCTAAAGCAGCAATTATGAGAGTTGGATTATTAGAAACAATCAAATTTTCAAATATGTTTTTCCCAGAATCAAAAGCAAGTACTTTCACTGCTGAAAGTGCAGGTGTTGCTGATTTAATTACAACATGTTCTGGTGGTAGAAATGTTAAGGTTGGTAGATATATGGCAGAAACTGGTGAAAGTGCTGAAGTTGCTGAAAAGAAATTATTAAATGGACAATCTTCTCAAGGTATTATTACTGCAAAAGAAGTTCATGAATTATTAACAAATGTTAAGAAGGTGGATGAATTCCCATTATTCGAAGCTACTTATCAAATCATTTACGGTAGTGAAAGTATTGAAAACTTACCTGTTTTATTAGAGAATCATTAATTATAGATATAGATGAATATAGAAGAAAAGAAGTGAGTCTCTCTTTGTATATTACTCTCGAGTGTATATCTTTTTCTGCTTGTGATCGCTTATCTCAATTTTTAGTTGGCTGCAAAAACTAGAAAACTGGTTAAATATAGGTGTCGACTGGTTTTTAATAACCACAGATTAACACTATGAAGACTATAAATGTTTGCATTCTATGTCCGTTGGTGTATAAAATTATCCAGAATCCTTTATTCTAGTCAATTGCACATAATTAATAAGTTATTATCTTTTCTCAAATGTTCCCCTGTTTCTTCTCCTCTATGCACTCCTATTAACCACTGGGCTTACTATCGTCCATCCACCACTAGAATCATAACCCCACTCTCCCTAAAAAGCTCTGAAACTACTCTTTAATTCACTCCATAGACAAATTGCTGGGTGTTAGGATGTTTGAGAAACGCTTCAGTGGGTGTAAGGATGTATCATCACTTTGTAAACGATTTCTGTGGATATAAGTAATTTCCACTATTTTATTTATTACTGTCTACTCTACATAGCCTAAGGCCTACTAGTACAGATTCATTCTCGTTAATTCATCAACTCTCTACCTTAGCCCTCTTTTCATCCCCTTCTCTCTTCTCAGCCCTTCTCTTCTCCTTTTTTTGTCTATATTTAATCAAAAACTTCTCCATATAATATCCAGTAAACTCCTTTATCTTCTTTAACTTAGCCTTGTCAAAATCACCTGGCTCTTTCCCTTTGGCAATCTCCTTTTTAACCAATGTGTGTACTATATCTCTTGCACATTCTTTAACATTATCTCTACCAATTTCTGACTCATATTTCTTCACAAAATTCGGTACGTGTTTTGCAAATAATTCACTCCATTTTTTCTCAGGAGAAACAGTTTTTGGTCTTTTTGGTTTATTTCTTAATTGTGCCTTTTTGGCTTGTTCTTGTTTAAGTTTTTCTTCTAATTCTTTTTTAGCAATATTTTCTCTTCTTGATTGAAGAATTAATTCTTGTAGAGATCTTTCTTTATTAAGACTTTCTTGATAAATAGCTTCCTTTTGTTGTCTTAATTTTTCAGCTTCTAATTCAGCTAATCTTTCAAATTCTGAATCAATTGAAGATTCTTTAAATGTGAAAACTGTTGAATCTCTTGGACTTGTTGATTCTTTTTGTTCGGTTTCTCTACCTTTACCTCTACCACTTCTTTCTCTTAAAGAATAACTATTTTCTCTTGGACCTTTGGGAGTATCAATTGATAAAGTTTGTTGACTCATTGCCAGAGGTCCACTTGGGAATTGTTTAATTGGTTTATCCCATGAAGATTGTCCTAATTCCCTATTAAAATAATAAACTTTATTACTACTTGGATCAATAGCTGATTCCCAACCATCTTCAAGCTCTTCTGAAGGTTCTTGTTCTTCAGTTTCTTCTGGTGAATTACTACGATAATTTAATGATTTATCACCATTTTTTTTCTTTGGAATTCTATAAGCCATTTGTAATTTACTCCATTCATCTAAAAGTGATGATGAAAGTCTTTTTAAATTGGAGTTTTTCGTAGTGGATTTGATATCTTTAACTACATCTTCAATTTCTGATGAACTGATTTTATTACGAGTCATCTTTGGCCATTTACTAAGAATAGTAAGTACTTTAAAAACAATCTCATCATCTTGTTTATATGTTTTAAGAATCGTCGATAAGGTTTTATACCCATGCATTTTAACGATTTGAAGATTCACAGATTCATCTTTAGTAAGAAATATCCTTTCAATCAATTTTTTATTGATACTCAAATCTTCAGTTTTCATCAATGCTGAAACAACTTTTGTAACGTCTTGTTCTGCCAATTTTTCAACTTTTATTGATTTCACGAACATCTCGTTTATAATAGAATCATCCTTTTGTTGTTTCATACGTAATCCTTTATTCTCTTTTAACCATTGTTTTTCTTGTTTTATTGAAACTCCTAATGCTTCTGATATACCTTCAGGTAATAATAAAGCTGCATCTGTTTGAGTTTTCCCTCCCATGAACTTGATACAATTGGGCTCTCCACAATAACATGGTTGACTTTCTGCTCCATATCTATCTACATTATAATCAAAAGTAATTTCTTCACCTTTTGAAATGGTTCTTTTAGCAAAAATCCCCATTCTTAATTTGTCTCCTACAACCCATTTATCCACATAAGCGTTTGGGTTACATGAGTGGTTTACAAACCTTGCCAACGACCCTTTAATTGTGGCATCAATAAATGAGTTTTTCTGTAACATCATAAAATAAAAATGCTTGAATTTTTTTGTATCATATTCAACCATCCTCTTTCTGAAAGTTTCTTCATCGATCACTTCTCCTATATACTCATAGATAAACCCATTCTCTGGTATAATATCATCACTACGTATTCCATACCCTTTTTTCTCAGTTTGAAACACCGTTATTTGAGCATATTGTTTGTTTTGAAATCTTTGATTTTGACATTCTTTTCCACACCCACAATTGTCTTTTAAACACTCAACACTAGTGGCTCTATTTATACATCCACTATCTTCATCACAAGCGGTATTTTTATTGGATTTAGAATCCCAATTTTCACGACAATCGCATGTCATATTTTCATTTTGTCCCGAGTCTCCGAGAGATTTATGAAGATAAGTACATTCGGTGATTTCTTTAAACGATTGTTTGGCCTCAATTGTCTTGCTATCCTCGGAGAGGTAGAGGGGTGGTGTTCTTGATTTGGTTTCTTCGTCTGACATGGACCAACTGAGTTGAAAAATTTTGATGCGAGTGCGTTATCATTATCATTACTATACACTATATCTACCCTAATAAATTATCAACTAATCCCCTTAACTTCTCAGTAAAATCAATCTCTTGTCTATTCCCCAAGAACATCTCTTTAATCTCATTCAATTGACTCTCTATATATCCAATCAATTCTGAATCTCCATTATTCTTACTTGGTACATAAACCTTCTTTATAGTTGTCTTATATGAATTTGTTGGTTTACGAAATGGGAACCCGGAGTGTTCAGTTCCATTAGGACTAAGTCCTGAAGGACTCGGACTAAAATATGAGCTCATTGGACTACTTGGAATTGGTTGATTCATCGGTGTACAAGGATACGATCCAATACTTGAATCTCCAACTTTCATCTCGATTAGTTTAACTTCTCTTGCACGTAAACTAATAAATATAGTACGAGTAGTGATATTATCAACTTTACAATTATTTTGTTGGAAGAGAAGATCATTTTTCATAGAGCTGATTACTTGTTGTTCAAGTCTTGGATTCATTGGACATGATTGGACTATAAATTCTGGTCTAAATTCATCTGTAAATGCTACATTTGGTGAGAGGTCTTCATAATTAGAAAGATTTTGTCCAGGTGGTTGATTTACTGTGAGAGTGGATGTATCAATACCGGGGTCTTGTATATCACATGGTCCATTCATTATGTCCTTAATGTTCTCTTTAATCCTCCTTTGGTTATCACCACATGATGCATTTTCGTAGATGCTTGCCTTTGACCTATTGATAACATCACCCAAAGACTTTTTGTCCTGATTATAGAGATCAAATAAGGACTGGGTTTTTGAGTTTTCAACAGGTGTATCCCCATGAGCCAGACCCAGAGCCAGACCCAAAGTATCATTGCCCACATCAAATTCCTCAACTTCAAGAGCCGGTGATGGCGACTTCATCGTTTGTATAGAAAGCTTCCTATTAATATTCCCATAATGACCATGGTTCACTGGAGGATAATGATCATTGTCAAAAGTTGAATTGAATTGGTTTCTCCATTTATCTATAAAACTCTCACCTAATTTAGATAATGAATAATTCGATGCTGAAGAAGAAAGAGATGAATTAAGAGATGAAGAAAGATACGCCATTGAAGAACTTTTACTTAAAGACGATCTATGGGTTGGCTTAATTGGAATATTTTGTGTTACTGAATGACCTCCAGGTTGAAGAGAATTTGATAAAGATGTTGAAGTTATTGGAGTTGATTTCCCAGGGATTTCCCATCCTTTATATGATACATTAGAGAAGGAATTTTCTGAAGAACTAAAACTTTGACTTGGTTTAGTTTTAATAGGAATTGGCTGGGAAAGATTTGAAAATGGGGATTCAATATGTTTTTTTGGACTTGAAGAAGTAGAAAGTTTCTTAGGACTTGAAGACGGAGAAATTGATTCAATTGGTTTTTTAGGACTTGAAGAGATTGAAGGAGAAATCGGAGTTTGACCATCCATATGAACTCGTAAGTTTGAACGTGAAAGCTTCCCAGAGATTCCATTAGTTTTATCATCTATATCAGTATCATAATCATAATCATAATCATCTCCTTGTAATAACCTATATACGTCATTATCAGGGATTAAACCATTAAGTATAAATACTAATTTTTTTGCAACCATTGGATTCCCAGTCATAACTACAATTCTAGTAATCTCTTTAGAATTAGTATCATAATCATGACTAAATGGTTTATTAGTTAACAGGTATCTATACGGTAACACAAGAGCTAAAAGACTTGAGAGAAATTTCGATTCATTCAATTCCTTAAATTCCATCCAATTTAATACTTCTAAAACCCAATTCAACATCATTGGATTAAGATCATGTCGTATAGATTTAGAACTTAATCTCATGATCGAGTTAGAATTGATTAGTTTAGGAATATTCGAATTATAATTTACGAGTTTTACGAGTTTTACGAGGTTATTATGTAAATCTATATCGTTAGAGAAAACAAAACTTGGGAATTGAATCCTTTTGTTGATGATATAACCAGGGGACTCATGATGATTATTAAGCAATTGAATCATCTTCTTAGCGACTAATTTCTGGAGAATAATCAAAAAATGACTTATTTCATGCCAATTATTTGATATTATCTCGGTGAAATTCTCGCTAATTGGTATAATTATACCTATAGAGAATCTGCTAGTGATGTTATTTTTAGTTGTCGACGTGGCAGAAACGTTAACTTTGGTACTATTTACTGGGAGTGTAGGTCGAGGGGTCCATGATTTTTCACTGGTTATGGGGGTATCTTCAAAATCTGATATCAGAAATAATCTCGTTATTAGTACGGCTTTATACTCACCACCATGAGACTGACTGTTTATCACCGGCAACCAATGGATCTTGGTGATGGAGTGGTGTTCATTAGTAGGGAGTCCACATCCGAATGTGTAGTCATTAAGTTCGTTATGACTGTGGTAGAGTTTGGATCCAAAAAGGTTTCTCGAGGCCCTAAGCTTGTCTTCAGGATTCATGGGGTTTACTGACCCCAAGGGGTTTACTGGACCGAGTGTGTTTGTGGCTGAATCAAATAATACTTGTTTTGACCTTAAATTCCCCCCATCTTGTGATACAAGTATCCTAAAAAATTTCGAATTAAGATTATATGGACTTAAGAGTTCTTTATTGCTTGTACCATATAGGATTTCTCTTGTATAAGAATCTTCATAGGAGTTGATGGTTTGGTGATTAGGGGGTGGTTCTTTAAGTGACGTGGAAGAGTTTTGTCTAAAAAGTCTTCCAAGCATGGATTAGACGTAGTTGGTATAGAGGTGATAAGGTGCGAAGGAGAAGACTAGGTGAGTCGGCCGAGAGGAGGGGGAGGGGGAAAAGAGTACCGAAGACAAGTTTACCGAGAGAGGTCGGAGGTCAAGTTTGAAGGAGAGAAGGGTGAAGGAGACAAGAGTAAACTAGTGACAGAGTTTAGGTCCTTATCCTTTTGTTGTTGCTCTTCTCTGGTTTCAGATCTCTGATATGAGCACAGTCCATAAGGTATGAGCACATCTATGACCTCATACACATCTAGACCTGATAGACATCTAGGGTAAGTAGGTAATTGTGAAGGACCAGGAAAGTTGTATTGGCCGCTAAAGGCTCTCTCCAAGTCGAATGCCCTCAACATAATGAACCAGGAGATGTACTATCAACGTACAGAGGAGGTACCGGAAGACAATAAATGTTAAACTATAAACTTTAGACGATACACTTCACTACCTCTGCACTGCCAGTACTCTTGTTCTCTACTCTCTCTACCAATACTTTCACTCTCTCTACTCTCTCTACCAACACTTTCTCTCTTTATTCTCTATATCTCACTATATACCTCCTCTAATGCATTAATAAAAATATCAGCATGGCTCTTTTCAAAAACCAAAGTTGGTCTTAATCTAACAGAATAATCTCCACATCCTCCAACATTAACTCCCTTACTTCTCATCTTCATTAATAACTTACCTCTTTCTTCTGCACTTGTGCAGTCCCAAGCGATAAATGTACCAAAATTTTCACCTCTTAAATTCTTAATTGGATACTTTTCACTTAATCCTTGTAACTTCTTATATAAATAATTACCAACATTATTAGTAGCTTCAACAAGGTCATACTTTTCAATTTCTTCATAGATTGTTCTTGCAATTAAAGCCTTTGATGGATCTCCACACCATGTATTAAATTGTCTATATGGTTGATTTGGTTGTAAATCAGGATTTGAAAAGTAGAATCCTGCAGCTTGAAATTTCTTTGAAAATGTAACCATATCAGGAGGACTTTGTAAATTAAAATGTTCATGAGCCCAAAATTTACCTGATGCTCCAACACCTGTTTGAACTTCATCAATGATCATTAAAACATCATTTTCTTTAGTAATTCTTCTTAATTCTTGGAAGAAGTATGGTGTTGCATGATTATCACCACCTTCAGATTGAACAGGTTCAATAATAATTGCTGCAACTTTCCCATTAGATTTAATAATCAGTTCAAATTCTTCTAAACATTTATCTTCTTCTGCTTTATTTTCTTTTACAAAATCTTCAAGTGGATATTTCAATTCAGGGAATGGAGCCTTTGGCCAATCGAAAGCAGGAATATCAAGTTTATGAATTGCTTTAGATCTTGTAGTGGAAAGTGAACCAAATAATCTACCATGAAATCCTTTATCGAATGAAAGAATTACCATATCTGAAGTACCAGGTAATTGATTATTCATCACAGATTCAAGTTCTTCAGTTGAAAACCCATTTGATCCTCTCTTTTTAGCATGTTGATACATAAAAGCAGCTTTAAAAGCAGTTTCATTAGCGTCTGATCCTGCTAATGCAGTCCATACTTTATCCATACCTTTTGGAGCAGCGGCTAAAATCCCATCACTTAAAATCTTGGAATAATCACTTGAAGGGAAACAAGCAATGGCTGGTCTATTAATTAAAGCATTTGTCATTTCATCACTTTTTGCAACTTTTTTTAATTCAGGGTTATTGTAACCTAAAGCAATTGAGGAGATTTGGGCATATACATCAAGCATTTGGTTACCATCAGCATCAGATAAATAATTTCCAATAGAATTATAATAATCACAAACAAAATAAGTAGCTTGATTATCAAATACTGTACCTAATTCTTGATTCATTTTAATACTTAAAGGACCTGGGATTGAACCGGTTTTAAGAGATGGGAGTTTTGGTTCATTTGGGAAGTATTTAGAACAAGTAGACAAGCGTCTTGCTGTAGATCTAACTCTCAACATTAGGAATAAAGAACACCAGTGGGGAATGTCTATTTAAATGGTTGCGAAATTAGATCGGCTCTCGCCTACCGATAAGGAAAATCAACGGTGTCCGCGTCCCGAAGCAGTAAAAATAATATCGACGATCCTTTTTAAGTAATTTGCGACCAATGTCATTAGATTATCAACTACAACTAGATATCCCATTCGAATCCGAGAAACAAGCCGAAATAGCTTGTAATACACTTAATCCTGATCCAATACTTAAACTGAGTGAATTAACAGTGGATTATAGTGTTGAGGGTAATAATCTTAAATGCTCATTTAATGGAGTTAGTGATAGAGTTATACGAGTAGCTATAAGTAATGTGATAGACAATATAAAGACAATCGTAGAGTGTATAGAGGAGTTCGAGGGCAAGGAGAGTGAAGTGTTTGTGTAGAACTAACTGTTTGTGTAGAGTGTGTAGACTTATATTGAATAAATGCGATGCGATGAGATGATGAAACCTTTTACTAGAAATACCATCTTCTATAGATCTCTATTCAATGGTAATAAACTCGCTAGGTATAACGAAAAAGATTCCAGTTTCACCCATGAATACTCTATAAGACCTGACACATTTGCTTTTAAAGTATCAAGTAAAGAAACAGTCCATACAAATAATTCTTCACCTTTCCAAAAATTACAAGATTCAAAATTTAATGTAGTGGATTTTATTTATAGAAATTCTACAAACTATCCATTTGAAGAAAGAACCCCACAAGATGTGTTCAATCAGTTCCCATTAACAAACTCTAAAAGGTTATCAAAGAATAATTATCGTCCAATAAAGGTAAAAATGTCAGTAAGTGATTTTATTGAAGATAGTTTATATAATCCAAATTATGGATATTTCTCTCTGGAAGTTGAAATTTTCAATTCTGATAAGCCGTTTGATTACAATAACATCAATGACGTTGATGAGTTTATGGAAACTTGGAAACAAGCATATTCAAAATATGATTTAAAAGAGATTGAACCAAAAAGAAAAGAATTGATTAAAAGTGATGAACAAAATTATGCTGATCCAAAAAGTAAATTTGCTAAAATGTCTCTTAAACTTTATAACGAAGAGAAAGAAAGACTTCAACCAATTCAAAAGAATAAAAGATCTTTACAATTATGGCATACTCCAACTGAATTATTTCAACCATATTATGGAGAAGCGGTTGCAAAAAATATTTTATCGAAATATAAAAATGAAAAAAAATTTAAAGGTACACCACTTGTCATATATGAGATGGGAGGTGGTAATGGAACATTAATGTGTAATATATTAAATTATATTAAAAAAAATGAACCAAAAATTTATAAAACTGTTCAATATAAGATCATTGAGATTTCAAGTCAATTAGCTTTGAAACAATATAAACAAGCAATGGATTCAAAATTACTTTCAAATGGATTAGATGCTGCTAAATGTGAAATCATTAATAGATCAATTTTTGAATGGACTCAAATTGTTAGAAATCCAGTTTTTTTTATTGCGTTTGAAGTATTTGATAACTTTGCTCATGATTTGATAAGGTATGATAATTCAACTGGATTACCACACCAAGGACATGTTTTAGTTGATAATAAAGGAGATTTCTATGAATTCTTCACCCCAGAATTGAATCCATATAGTGAAACATTTTTACATTTAAGAGAAAATGGATCAAGAAATCTTTTAAGTAATGGGTCTCCAACATCCAAATTGAATGTTTTAAAGAGTTTAATACCATTTCTTAATAAAGATTCTATTCCACCACTTCATTATTCTACGAGGAAATTAGAATTTAAGAACTCTATTTTACCTCTTAAAGATAATTTAACCCCTGGAGAATTTATTCCAACTAGGTTATTACAGTTCTTTCATATTTTAAAACATAGATTCCCACAACATAGTCTTATATCATCTGATTTCCATTCATTACCAAATACAATTGGAGGGTATTATAATGGGCCAGTTGTTCAAACTATTTTAAAAGATAAAATGATTGATGTATCAACGTATATGGTGAATCAAGGGTTCTTTGATATTATGTTTGCAACAGATTTTAAACTTGCAAGTGATTTATATTATCAAGTGACAGGAAACAAAGCTGAGATTGAACTGCATAAGAAGTATCTTTCAAAATGGGGAGATTTAGAGGCAACCACCACTAAAAGGGGAGAGAATCCAATGATTGATTTCTATGCTAATGTTAGTTTTATGACGAGTAGGGGAGAGGAGGGTGTGTAAATAGTAAAGAGAAGAAATAGTAGTTAAGACGAGACAGTGTAGAGAGAGAGAGAAGAGAAGGGAAAAGAGGGAGAAGAGAAGGAGAAGAGAGAGGAGAAGAGACAAGTAGATGAAGTGTAAATAGTAGTAAAGACGATAGACAGTAGAAGTAGAGAGAAGATGCAGAGAGAAGGAGCCAAGAGAAGATTACCGATTTCTTTACTTTATCTATTCTAAACCTTACCTAACTACCATACATTACCCATCATTACCCATCATCACTCATCACTCATCATTACCCATTTCCACTACACTATCATCACTACACTTTTACACTCTTACACCCTTACACCCTCCACCCCTACACCTTACACTCTTACACTCTTACACCCTTACACTCTCCACCCTTACACCTTTACACCCTTACACTCTCCACCCTTACACTCTCCACCCTTACACTCTCCACCCTTACACTCTCCACCCTTACACTCTCCACCCCTACACCCTACACCCCTACACCTATCACCATGACCAGCCCATGAAGCCAGGTCTGGTTCGTCCTAATTAACCAAAGAAACCATCTTCCAAAACCCACTCTTTACAGAATTCACCATTAATGAACTCACATCTCTTAACCCTTCTAAAACATCATTAACAACCCCACCAACAACCTCTAAAACCTCTCTCAATTCAGGTACTCTTAACTCATTAATCCAAGTCCACACCCCCCTCAAATCTACAACAGACTTTAAAAACCTTACAG
This sequence comes from Yamadazyma kanchanaburiensis, assembly GCA_030555785.1. Classification (NCBI taxonomy): domain Eukaryota; kingdom Fungi; phylum Ascomycota; class Pichiomycetes; order Serinales; family Debaryomycetaceae; genus Yamadazyma; species Yamadazyma kanchanaburiensis. The sequence continues at coordinate 13,662 of JANIVJ010000073.1, read as the reverse complement.
AATTCTCTTGAATCACCAGTCTAAAATCTCGTTGACTCATCAAAAGTTTAGGATCTAGTTGAACTACCTCCTGAACTACAGGAGTTAAACTTTCCATATAAATCGATACCAATTTAGCAAAACCAACTGTTGAAACTATCCCAATTGATAAACCAATTAGAAATGGAAAAGACAGTTGAGGTACCAGATTTTTAAGGATTTTAGAAATGGCATTAAAACAAGAGATTTTTTGAAGGTTTAAACCAAAAGGATCTAAATCAGTTGACTCAATTAATTCAGATTTGAATTGACTCTCAATGAGTTTATAATTTGGGCGTTTTGAAGATACAAGACTTGAATAAACTGAAGAAGAAAGAGGAGGAGATTTAAATCTAGACTCAAAATCTTGTCTTGAATCAGTAGAAAGAGAGTTACAAGTATCGATTTCATATTCTATATAGGCTTTTAATTTATTAACAAGAGTATGATGAGTAAGAGAAGTAGCTCTCCAAATTTGATGAGGTTTAAGGAGATCAATTGATTGAAGATTGAAGAAGTAATTGAAGGTGAGGATGTTGATGATGGTTAATTTAGGAGGTGAAGGATCAATTGGTACCAAAGAACCTAAGCCTAAGCCAATGGTATCAGTTTCCAAGACTCCTTTTAAGTAATCAACAAATACAAAAGATCCATCATTAACTATGAAGATAAGATTTGATCTCTTGATGATATCTTGATCCGAGTCAGAATCGGATTCAAGGGTCAAATGAACCATATCTACATCACCACCCATATCTCTTTTTATACAATCCATAAGATGATTGGTTTCACAGATTGAGGGAGATAAGAGAGTTACCATAAGTTTTGGAGAAGGACGAGAAGAGGAAGACATTGATACCCTTGGCATAATGAAGGTATCAGGTCTATATCTAGAATCTACGCTAACAGGTCTATCTACACTTACTTGACGAGACAAATCTCCTCCTTCTTCATCAGTTTCAAATACCATAGTATCGTGATTATCGTGGTTAATAATAACCATGGACTCACGTGTTTCGTCTTCATCTTCTGTAGTAAGAGAAAGTAGAGATGAAGGTTTATGGATTGGAGAGTTTGTTAGGGTTCTAACGATGGACGGATTGATGTAGTGCCAGTCTGAGAAGGAGAGGGGACTTTGACGTGGTGATTGGGTTGAGTAGATTGGAATTGTTGTAGGGAAGGGACTTGAAGCACGTCCAGGGACTGGGAAGGGGGCGGGAAAGGTACCAGGAAAGGTACGGGGGATAGGATTGTTAGCTATTTGTAGTTGAGGGATGGGGATGGACTCTGGGGGGATGGATTCTGGGACGGGGGCTGTAGGGATGGACTCTGGGACGGAGATGGATTCAGGGACGGGGATTGTCTCTGGGACCTGCCCTGAGACGTCTGGCACCTGTCCTGAGACCTTTTGAGCTTCCATTGGGTCCTGCCCCAAAAGACCTGGTTCCTCTCCCCTCTCTCCTTGATACTCTAAATCAGGATTATTAAGTACTTCGTATATCGACAGATACGAATTCATTAACATCCGTTCACTAGCCTCACCTTGTGGCTGACTTTTACCCAAAGAATTCAAAGTCATGGGGTCTTTGTGGTTCTTATATTTGTGATGTATCATTTTTATTACACGTAATTTGGGGTATGATCCTTATCAATAGATTAGTGAGCGCGGGAAGTACACGACTTGGATAAGTGTAATTAACTGTGGAGAGGGGAGAGAGGAGGGACGAGGTAGGGGACGAGGTAGGGGACGAGGTAGGGACGAGGTAGGGACGAGAGACTAGGAGTTAGAAAACGGAGAAGAGGAGGAAGACAGTGGCAGAGACAGTGAAAGGCTAGGATTGGATCAACTGTAATCCTCATCAAGCATCCTGCATATCAGGCCTCAGAAGACCGATTGCCTAATAACGGTGATCGGCTCGGCTGCATAATCTATGCATGATGAAAGGGCTAGTTTAGGGACATGGAGGAGTAGGGACTTAGGACTACGATTGGGGGCGGAGGGGGGTCAATATATACGCAAATTTATAGATAATGTAGGAGGAGGCTGGGTGGATAATTGGTGTAAGGGGGTAGACTCTTTTTGTGTAATAGTTTGAGTTTAATTAATTAACTGTACATTACTATGAAACGAGTAAGGAGAGCAGGGACGGGACAGAGAAATTACAATGAAACAAGTAACAAGGGTAAGGAGAGGACATAGGCAGACAAGAATAGATTAGGAGGATTGGCTAGTAGGGCCTTTGATTCATCTGTGACATTTACTTGCAGCTGAGATTTGCTTCTAGTAGAGGTGTGGTATACAAGAGTTAGTATCCGTAAGGAAGAGGTAAGAACGTTAATAGAAAAGTGAAACGAATAGCATCATCTATTTACAGGCTATAATTTGTTATATTTTGGTATTATTTTCGTTCTCAGTTACAAATTTCGTACTCTTAACACCTTAACGAAAAGCGTTTATCGCTTTAACATAACAACAGTGAAGTCTATCAAGTGTCGTACAGAAGTCACATATTGTTACTGACTACGCTAACAAGTTGAGCTGTTTTACAATATCAAAATACAGAGAATCATTTTATGTGTTTTCTGGGTAACTTACTGTCAAATATGTCCTCTCCGATCCCCCTACGATCCCCCTACGATCCCCCTACGATCCCCCTACGATCCCCCTACGATCCCCCTCAGACCCCTCTTTAACCCCTCTATCTTTTCTACTTGTCCAATCACATATTTCCACACTGTTTTGAATAGGACCCTATTTTTCCATTTTCGTAATCGGAAATGCCGTGTCTTGGATTTTCGGTTAAATCCACCATTAATCAATTACTTTCAAAAATAAGATTCGTCCCACCAGGTAATAGGAGTATACTATCCCAGATCAGAGCCTATACTACATTCAACTCATCTACACGTTCTTTTAGAGCAATACTTCCTGACTCCTTTGGGATATAATAATGTGTTGGGAACGACTTGATAATATTTTTTATGCAAGTAAATAACATCTAATTACATAATCAGGCCACCTATTCAAATGTGTGAAGACGAAATGTACGTTACCAGAGACTATCATTACCTGTGGATTTGCCATAGAGACTGGGGTTACCCCGGATTTCGGAGTAATAGTCTGACCGAACCACAGAGTTCAACACCACGGAGTTCAACACCACGGAGTTCAACACCACGGAGTTATAAGATCTACATCAGTCACACAAAATGTAAGGCAACCGAGTTAGCAACCAAAAGAGGGGTCTACAATAGTAGTATAGAGGAAATCAAAAAGTCTTGGTATACATGACGTGATTTACCGGTACCGGTAGAACAATCATAAATCTAAGTGACTTGGTGGGGAACCAGAAGCGAGATCCAGCAAAGCTTAAACCAGTGGGCCCCACTTTTTTGTTTCACATACGGAAGGAAGCACAATAAGCCCCGCGTACACCTGTTCAATCAGGATACAGTGCCCATGGCCTGTGGAGATAGGATTGGAGATAAGACAAGATAAGATAGACAAGATAGACAAGATAGACAAGATAGACCACGGATACAAAACTATTTTCTTTACTCATAATACACACTACTTACTCTAAGCATCGATCTTCTCTGTAGTATTAACAATATTCTCGATACCTTCTTTACCCATTTTATGTATAAGAGCATCAGTTTGAAACACTTGTACTTCAGTGTATTTGAACTTTCTAGCACTAACTCTACTTTCGAATAAAGCATCCAATTCAGCAAAAGTTCTACCTTTAGTTTCAGGTAATTCAAACCAACACCAAATGGCTGAACCAATACAGAACCCAGCCCAAAAAAACCCAGTTTTTGCACCCCAATTCCAAGCAGTTGGATTCAACATTTTTGGTGTAATGACAGCAGTAATAATACCAGCAATATTATAAACATTTCTAGATATAATAATAGACTTTGTTCTTAATTTTGTTGAAGGGATTTCTGCAACAAGACAATAACAAATTGGACCGACAGTTAAATCGTAGACAAAAGTGAAAATTAAAAGTAATGAACCAATACCCCAAGCAGCATTATCATTGGAGGAAAGGGCTAATCCACCAACTAATAATAATATAACAGAATTAGTAACTAACCCACCAAAGTAAATATCAAATCTACCGAATTTTTGTGAAACAAACCAAGACCCAAAGGTTCCAATAACCCCAAGACAATATTGAATAATTGAAAAAGTAAATGACATAGAAGTAGAAAGACCAGCTTGTAAATAAAAGTATGTAGAATAACCCATAAGAGCACTACCAGTAATGTTTTGAATTAACCAAGTAACAGCACCTATTCTTGTTCTTCTGAAATCTCTACCTTTGAAACAATCAAGATATGATGATCCAGAGTCGGTATTAACTTGTTCTTCAGTAATTGTAATTTGCATTTTTTTGATCATGGCTTCTGATAAAATTTGTTTATCAGGTAATGAAGCATTTTCTGTTAATAATCTATTTACTGAATGTTTTGCTTGAGTAATTTTACCTTTTCTAACTAACCACCAAGGACTTTCTGGTGCTAAAAAGATCCCAATAGCAATAGGAATTGGCCAAACCCATTGAACTGCAAATGGAATTCTATAAGCCAAATCTGTTTCATTATCAACAAGACCTCTTAATATACCTGAACTAATTAATTGCCCAAAAACCCAACAAACATTAACATATGTAGTTAAATAGATTCTCAAGACGGTTGGACAAACTTCTGATGCATAAGAAACCGTTAATGTCTGGAATGCTCCCCAAGGTAATCCTAATAATAATTCACCAGCAATTAACATTCCAACATTTTTAGCAAAGAAAACAATAAAAATAAAACATGTAGTTAAAAAGAGAGCTCCAATAAGAGTTAATCTATAACCAATTCTATCAGCAACCACCCCAGCAATTGCTAAACCAACGATTTCACCAACATTAATACACATTGAAAGAGTTAATTGAATATTACTTGGAATTTCGTATCCTTGACTTAAATCATCAGGATTTACAGGGTCTCCATATCTTTCTTTAAATGCTGGCATTGCGTACATACTATTTAATAAATTTGTATCATAACCTTCCATAACTAAAGCTGTAGATAATACAATTGACCAAAGAGCTGCCTTTGGGAAGGTTTTTAACCCTTCTTTTAAGGACATGGTCTTATCACGTTGATCATTAGCTTTTGCATCTTCATTAATATCAATGAATTTTGCAATATACTCTTCAACTTCTGCATCAAGACTTACTGAATCTTTTTTATCGAATTTATCGACAGTTTCTAACTTTTCTGGGTTAGTAATATCCTCAATATGTTGAGCCATTTTGTGTGGTACTTTATGGTCTTTTCGATGTCCTTTTATACTTGAAGAATGGAAACTATAGTGCCTTTGGGCCTAACCCCTCTTACCCCATTCTCGGATCGGCATTCGTATTTTATTGTCAAAAACTGAAGGAACAAGCGAAAGATTGAATAAGAAAATAGGAAAGAATAGTAGAGGTAGGGTAAGATGTATGGTTTATGTTATGCTGAACCATACCACTCGTATACCTTGCTTAAAGAATCTTGGTGGTTCATCTTGATTAACATTTACGATTATTTCTCCATTCTTGTCCTACATATAACCCATCCCTTCCCCAGTTTTTAATCCTGGTTTAAAAGGTTCGGAAATGTCAAGGAATATTGTTTTTGCGCCATTTGGTTGAGCCGGAAACATTGTCGCCAAATTAAATGCAATTCGCAAATTTGAAAATCCGGGGTAAGCCATATAATATATTTGCCTATACACTATCTATCGTATCTGCATCTCTGTCAGATTTATTTAATTTCCTGTATTTTGTAAAACACTCTTAATTGTAGCACTAAGTGATTCTCCATATGGAACTGGATCAAATCCTAAAACTTTACGAGCTTTACTACATGTAACTTTTCTTGGTCCAAGGAAAACTGGTCCAACTTCTGTTGGTAAAGCTTCTGCAACATCTTTTGAAACAATCTTTTTAAGTATTTCCATTTGTTCTAATGGTTCACAATCGGTTTCATCCATAATAAGAAATCTCTCACCAAATGCTTCTGATTTATTTGTACATGTAATAAATGTTTTTGCAATATCTCTAACATCTGATAATTGAGCGTGGAAGTTGATGATTTGTGGGAATTGTTTCATAATGTATCCATACATTAATCCTGCAGCTCCAACAAATTTGGTATAACCAATTGGAAGTGGACCAGAAATTCCGTATGGTAAAAGAGCAGTAAATTTCATATCATGTTGATTTTTTTCACTTTTAATGAATTCCCACATCTTCTTTTCAACAATGATCTTTGATTGCATATAACCATCAAGACTTTTTGATTCTAATGGAGTCCAGAAAGTTTCATCAATAATAACATCTTCTGGATATGAATCTCCTGCACCACAAGCTGCCATACTTGAACAATAAATGAAATGTTCAACACCTTTCTTTTCTGCTAATTCTAAAACCTTCATTGACCCAACAACTCCTGGTTCATAAAGTTCTTCCATTGGTACACCATTAATAAATGGGTATGCGATGTGAGCAACAATTTTGCAGCCATTAATTGCATCTTCCCAACCTTCATCTTTACCTAAATCTGCAACGAAAAGGGTTAACTTACTAATAGTTTTTTCATCCAAGTCACCTGTTTTCTTGATCATTGCAGTTGTTTCTTGAATTTTTGATCCATCTCTTAAGGTAGAATTGACTGAATATCCAGCTTTAAGATATTCGATAATAGTGAAAACTCCAACGTGACTAGTGGCACCGGTAATAAGAATTGTAGACATTTTGTTTGATATTTGAATTGTATTGATTTAATGAAGATACACCAGGTCTTATCTCGTATTTATATATCAAATGTACCGGAATCATCAGGTACCGTTTTACCGTCTCACTAAAAATAGCCCTTTTAAATCCGTAATGGGGTTAAGCCTCATCATCGAGAAGTATCCGGCACGGGGAAAAAGGAAAATACAGTGGTAATACAGAGAGATACATGATAATAGTGGTACGAAAGAGTTAGAGTTAGTTACTGTAGTCAGGACTCGTGGTACAGGGTAAGACTTGGTTTATTAGAGTGAAGTTGCAAATTCGGAAATATCACTAAAATCTAATACAGGTACTGCCGTTTATTCTTGGTTATCGGGCATACTTCTATACATACTTCAAAAGCTTACTTAAGACGGCCCATACACTCGGATGTTTAAGGGACCCGAACGACGGGGTTAAGCATATACGGAAGTTCGGCTGCGGGATCAAATTAACTGCGTTAAACGGCGATAATGCACGGAAAGATCCAATGGTTTGTAGAATGCCCGTGTGGCTTTGAAAGTATAAAAGGAAGTGGGTCCCAGTTTCTGGAGAGATTATTTATTAACTATGTATGGGAGATGAGCATGGGTGAAATCCATGGACCAGATGTGAGAGAGGTAGGGGAAGTTTGTTCTATTGACTACACCCCATCTCTCTATTCCTCAAAACACTCTTGATAGTCTCATTAAGTGATTCCTCTGGGTCTCTTGGGTAAAACCCCAACACTTCTCGAGCCTTTGCACAATTCACTTCTCTCGGACCTACAAATACTGGACCCAAATTTGTAGGAAACGTATCACCAATTTCCTTCAGAACAAACTTCTTCATTAGTTCAAGTACTCGTGGAGGTTCATAATTAGTCTCATCCATTATAAGAAACCTCTCATTAAATGCTTTTGGATTATCTGTTGATAGTAGGAAAGCCTTTGCGATATCTCTAGCATCTGAAATCTGAAAATTAAAGTTGAATATCTCTGGTAATTCTCTATCAAGGTACATATTGATCAAACCTGCTGCTCCAACATATTTTGTATAACCATATGGAAGAGGACCCGCAATTCCATAAGGTAAAAGGGCAGTGAATTTCAAATCAGATTTATTTTTAGAGCTTTTAATATACTCCCACATCTTCTTTTCTACAATAATCTTTGACTTCATATACCCATCAAGAAACTTACAATCCAAAGGACTCCAAAATGTCTCGTCTATTTTAACTCCTTCAGGATATGATTCTGCACATCCAGCAGCTGCCATACTACAACAGAAGAGAAATTGCTTTACAGAGTCTGTTCTATCAGCTAATTCTAAGAGTTTCATAGTCCCTCCAACTGCAGTGTCATAAAGTTCTTCCAAAGGCACCCCATTAATAAAAGGGTATGCGATGTGAGCAACAAATTTGCAGCCATTAATTGCGTCTTCCCACCCATCACCTTTACCTAAATCTGCAACAAAAAGGGTTAATTTACTAATAGCTTTTTCATCCAAGTCACCTGTCTTTTGTATCATCCGGGTGACATTTTCAATCTTTGAAGAATCTCTCAAAGTAGCATTGACATGATATCCAGATTTAAGATATTCAATAATAGCAAACACCCCTGCATGTCCTGTAGCACCTGTGATAAGAATAGTTGGCATTAGTCTAAATACGGGGAAGTTTCTTGGTATTTATAGAATAACGGAATTTATCCCGCATCGTATATTGTCTTTAATTAGTAAATCCGAATCTTGATAGAGTAAGCCCGAATGAAAATTACCCCACTGTAGTAACTACTCTACTTCTATCTACCTCTGAAACCCTGACCATACTAATGCTAATGGTACTAGATTCAATAGCCGTATTATTAATGGTCAATACACGACCTCTATTTCAATCCCCAAAACTACTCTAAACTTATTTCGAAATCCCCTATCCGGCAATTCAGCCACACAACACTTAAAACTACTCTCCACATGCCCAAATCCTATCCCAGACTCTTCCCCAACCATGGCTCTTTTCAGTATACTCAGGTGCGATTTTTCACTACTCATCATGACTGATACCACTTCAGATCCAACACCACCACCCCCACAAACCACCTCTAGGAGCTCTACGCCCTCATCTTCTAACCCTAGAAGGCCAAGGACCAATAGACCCAAAAAGCCAAAATCAGGTACTCCTCAATCTGAAGCTGAAGACAGAAACACTAAGCCAAAGACTAAAGTGAAAAAAAATGGTGCAAAAAAGAATTCAGTTTCAACCAAAGGTAAAGGAGTGTCTAAGACCACGAAACTGAAACCAAAGGATCCTACCAAGGACTATAAATATCTTCAAATCAAAAAAGTCTTGAAAAGATTTAAACCAGTAACAATCAATGGATTACCAGTTCGTATGATTTCCCAACAAATCGGAGAAGAAGATGAAGCTAAAGCTGTTGATATGTACCTCTTAAACTTCATCAAAAACCAAGGGGATCAAGCTATTTATATCTCGTTTATAATGATTCCCTCAGACCCTGATTTCCCATTCGATTTGGATTGTTTAAAGATCAGTTTATGTGTTCCAGGAGATTATCCACATAAACAAACAGTTCCTTCGATTTACGTTTTGAATGATGAAATCCCAAGAGGTTATGCTGCAAATATTGAACTTGGGTTCAAGAGGATTGCATCAATCGCTTTGATTCCAAATTTTCCAAAAGAGGAAGATGAGATTTTGATAGAGTTAGTAGATGGGAAGGGGTTATTGTCACAGTTGCAAACATTGGATAAACTACTTGAGTTGTTCTTGAAGATGGAGAAGAGGAAGACTATAAAATTTGTTAGAGGACAAGTAAAGAAGAAAGAACCTGAGAAGGAGAAAGAGTCTGAGAAAGAGCCTGAGAAGGAACTTGAACAAGCACCTCCTACGATTATTCTGTCAAATGTAGATGAAGATGAAAGGACTCAATTGATCAAAAAAATCACCCAAAAATTAAAATCTCAAGTAAAAGTGTTTAGTAAAGCAAAAACCTTCACAAGATTTAGAGTTTTTTTACCGATTTTTACTCCAGAAGATATACCAGAAACTTGGGTTGACGCTGGTAAGATAGAAACCATCTTAACTGTCCCAGCAGATTATCCAAAGAATCGTCTTAAATTAGAAATTTCAAAGTATTTCCTGCAAAAAACTGGTTTTTTTAGAACTTATGAAGAGAATTTAGTAGCGAATTTCAATAGATTTGAATTTGCTGATGATGACGTAGTTTCCATACTTAATTATTTGGTTAATAATTTGAATAGTTTTTGTATGGAGAGGAGGTCGTTTGATGAGTATAATGAGTTATTAGGTAAGATTCGTACTGTAGAGGTGTAAAAGATGAGATAAGATTTCCATACCCCACGGACAAGTAATCCGATCATGAACTAACTATTCAAATATATAATTACATAATAAACATTAACTAATTCGTTACAGAAGTAGGCTTTGACAGGACCCAGTCCCAGGGTCGCCAGGGTCGCATTAGTCTCGCACCACGCCGTCTCGCATTAGTCTCGCACCACTTAGACCCAATTTTATTTCATCATCCAATGGAAGAAGAACAAATTTCATTCCAATACGCCAATGAATGTGACCTAGAGATTCACTGTTCCCCCTTTGGACTCTCAGGTCTCTACATTAAAGTCAAAGGTACAAATATCATGGGTGTTGGTAGTACCATGGGGTTAATCACCGGTAGCACCAAGGGCTTAATCCATTATAATGATAGTCAAGACCTCACTGACCAAAAGTATAAGCTCTACGTCGTATTAGAAGATGACGGGATGTTAAGAATTGACTTCACCAAGATTTCACCATTGAACCAGACCTCAGACGATAGCTTAAAAGTTGAAGATGATACAAGTAAAGAGAGTACCCCAAAGAGTCAAGATAAGATCGATACAAGTAATACAAAAGAGGGTGATACGAATATGGAAGAGGATAGTATGCCATCATTGATATTCCGTGGGAAATGTCCTGATGGTAGACCTGATCATATTGAGCCATTCATTGGAATTTTTTCATTTGAGAAGGAAGATTAGGAAGTGTATAATTAGTGTGTAGTAATAAACAGTGTAGATTAGGTGTCACTGTCGCTTCTCTTCTCTGTCACTGTCTCTTCTCTGTCACTGTCTCTTCTCTGTCACTGTCTCTTCTCTGTCACTGTCTCTTCTCTGTCACTGTCTCTTCTCTGTCACAGTCTCTTCTCTGCCACTGTCTCTGCCTGGGTGATAATGTCAAACCACGACAATCACATTAAAATACGGTGACTGGAGCCATTGTTTCGGTAGAGATATATTACTACTACACTGTAGTGTAATTAATCTAAGAGAATTGCTAACTTCTAGAGTAATGCTAAGTATAGACTACGATACATGATTTCTACTTAATTAGGTCTTCTGTAACCGGAAGACCAGAGAGGAACACTGTGTAATTATCCTGACCAGGGCCCTAACCAGGAGGACTAGCACAAATCTAGTGTGAATAGTACAGATATTGGGAGAGAGTGGACTGGATAATTAAGATGAAGGATTAGCGAGGTACAGTAAAGTAGTAAACAGAGTAAAATGGTAAATAGAGTAAAGGGGTAAACAGAGAAGTGGTAAATAGAGTAAAGTGATACATTAGAGGTGAATTAGTGGTGCATTGGTGGTGCATTGGTGGTGCATTAGTACAGTAGCGATTAGAGGAAGTGATTAGAGGTGTAGTGTTTAGAGGTGTAGGAGTAGAGGTGTAGGAATAGAGGTGTAGTGATTAGAGTTGTAATAAGTAAGAGTGACCCCAGAATCTGATGGCCACTCAAGAGGTGGCGTTCAGATCTATGTGGAGATCCCGTGGGATGAGTCGGCAATAAAAAATGACCTCGGTAATAAACCCCATGAGAATTGACACTGAGATAGGAGTGTAAACCACATACATTATAACAGAGTCATAAATAGGGTCATAACTAGGTACAATTAAGGTCATGTGACAAGAGAAGAATTAATAAAGCCTGAATCATGTGATAGAAGGATCTTGTGAAAGCAAATAATTGAAGATAAACGGGGATGGATCATGTGATACTCACGTGATTGCATGAGATAAAGATAAAAAACAAGGAAAGAGCCAGTCACGTGCGAGCATGAGATAAAGCAAGTCATTAACCTACAAGAGAAGCCATAGTATATACACATAAATAGGTCACATACAAGTATACATTAGTCACTACTACCAACCCCCATAAATTCGGATCAAAAGGATACTTCACATTTACCCTGACGTTATCGTCCCTCGTCATATGATTTTTATCCTCGGTCTCACTAATTGTGGGGATCCTCATATAAAAAGGTGAAAAATCCCCAGCAAAAAATTTCATCAATAACTATGGAAAGATTAAACCAATTATCAGGACAATTATCCCCAAACTCAAAACAATCCCTCCTTCAAAAGAACCCAGACGATGTTGTCATCGTTGCTGCCTACAGAACTGCCTTAACCAAAGGTGGTAAAGGTGGATTTAAAGATGTTGGTAGTGATTTTATCCTTAATAAACTTATTAAAGCTTTTATTGAAAAGACCAAAGTTGATGTTAACCTTATTGAAGATGTTGCCATTGGTAATGTTCTTAATAGAGGTGCTGGTAGTACTGAACATAGAGGTGCAGCCTTAGCTGCTGGTATTCCAAACACCGCAGCATTTGTTGGTATTAACAGACAATGTTCCAGTGGATTAATGGCAATTAGTGAAATTGCTAACAAGATCAAGGTTGGTGAAATCGATTGTGGATTGGCTGGTGGTGTTGAAAGTATGAGTGCTAACTATGGACCACAAGCTCTTAGTAAAGTTGATGCTCATTTAAGTGAAGATCCAGAAGTTGAAAAATGTTTAATTCCTATGGGTATCACCAGTGAAAACGTTGCTAAGCAATTCAATGTTAACAGAGCCGATCAAGATAAATTTGCCGCTGAATCATATAATAAAGCCGAAAAAGCTATTGCAAGTGGAGCTTTCAAAGATGAAATTTTACCAATTGAATCATTTTTCGCTGAAGAAGATGATGATGAAAATATCACATACAAGAGTCATTTAGTTGATACTGATGAAGGTCCAAGAAAGGGAGTTACTGCTGAATCTTTAGGAAAATTAAAACCGGCTTTTAATGAAAATGGTACTACCCATGCTGGTAATGCCTCTCAAGTTTCAGATGGTGCAGCAGTTGTTTTATTAATGAGAAGATCATTAGCTGAACAAAAAGGATACCCAATCCAAGGTAAATATGTTGTTTGTTCAACAGTTGGATGTCCACCAGAAATTATGGGAATTGGTCCAGCTGTTGCAATTCCTTCTGCTTTAAAGAAGGCTGGTTTAACTGTTGATGATATTGATGTCTTTGAAATTAATGAAGCTTTTGCTTCTCAATGTTTATATAGTGTTAGAAGTGCTAATATTCCAAGAGAAAAGGTTAATCCAAATGGTGGAGCTATTGCTATTGGTCATCCATTAGGTGCTACTGGTGCAAGACAATATGCTACTATTTTAAGATTATTAAAACCAGGTCAATTTGGTTTAACTAGTATGTGTATTGGTACTGGTATGGGTGCTGCTTCTGTATTGATTAAAGAATAGGTGTTTAGTTTAAATAAAGGAAATCGTCTATGGCTCCTCTGATTGTCTGGACTGTACTGTCTTGGATATCTCTACTCCCTCTCTACTCTCTACTCTACTCCCTCTCTCTACTCTCTCTACTCTCTCTACTCTCTCTACTCTCTCTACTCTCTCTACTCTCTCTACTCTCTCTACTCTCTCTACTCTCTCTACTCTCTCTACTCTCTCTACTCTCTCTACTCT